>VDFB02231721.1:0-20930 GCA_007258455.2 Sequoia sempervirens
TACTCATTTCTTCAAAATGTCTAAGTGTAACAAAATTTTTTAATTTTGGGGTACAGCGAGGCACAACAATTTTGTGTAGTAAATAAAGGTTAAAAAATAATGAGCAAAGGCTCTTATTTATAGAACTCAAAGGAGTAGGCAACCCTAAAGTCTCCTTGAGTTAACAATCAGTTCTTGCAATCAATCAGCAAGATTTATTCTTATGTCTAAAAGTAGGTGAACAAGCAGTTAACCGGAAATCTACTTCAGTTAACTGAAGCTAAACTAAAAGTGAACTTCAATTACAAAATGTGCCTCCAAATTAGAGATCCACAATTAGTGAAGATCTGAGATAGACATCCATAATTGGTGGGATCTGACATGCATGATCAGTGGGACAGTGAGTTAACCTAGAATGAGGCATCAAGTTAACTCCTGTTGCCATTTATAATATTTTGAAGGGTAGGACGTCCTAACTAGGTGTTTGACCCCTCATCACTTCTAGTCAACAGTTCCTCTAGCCAGTCGTTGACTTCTTCTGCTTCTCGCAATCTATTTTTGATATTCAATCTTCTTTGCAATTGTGCCATCCAGCCTTGTTGACATGGAATGTGGAAGGTAGTGTGGTAGTAACTAGTGGCGGCTCTGTGTTTGGAATGACTACCTTCCGTATTTGGCTATCCATTGAACGGTGATGTCATTTACACCTTCTGAAGCCTCCAACTTGACTACGGGCTTCACTTGATGCATGTCCGTGTCGAGTGCTTTCAGAATGTCATGAAGTAGGACCATTTTGGTCTTCATTTCAACTTGAGAGTACTATATTCTAAAAAACTTGACTATTGATTGTAAACATGGATATGTATAGACAACTTTTGAAAACCCCTGAAAATCGCCACCCGCCGAGAAGTATTTTTCAGGAAAAAATCTGACACATGGGTATTGTTCATGCTTCAATGCTAAACAAAACCAGTTCGTTTGATTTTCAAATTCGTTACTTTTTTCGGAAATCCCTAAAAATAGGGGCAGCAAGGTTACTATTTTTGGAAAAATTCAACAAGTGGGTTTTGTTAAAAAAGCTATGTTGATCATACCTAGTTGGTCAAATCTATGATTATCTATTGTTTTCCTGGACATGCAAGAAGATATAAGACAAGAATAGAGGAAAAAGACAAGAAGAAGATTGGGAGTTATCAACTGCCTTTTTAGATCTTCAAGAAAATCATGCCTCTAGATGCAACCTCTGATAAATTGTCCTTTTGTGCAACTAATCTTCAAAAATATGAACAATGAAAACCCCTCTGTCAGATCTTGAAAAGATGTCTTGGAGAGAAAATAACAGTTCTTGAGCTCCAACCTGCAAAGACAAATGATGAATAATGATGTCCAAGATTGATACATAGTGATTGATGTTGAAGCAATCAAGTTTGGACGCCAACTCATCATGGAGTCTTTTTTCCTAATCTGGAGTTCACAACACTGATTCCACCCATTTAGGGACGTTTTAGACATAGAAAGGCTTCAAAATATCTTAACTTCAGTCAACTGAGCCTTACTTTGACTTTAGGCATCATTTTGAAGAGTTGAACACATTTTCATTATTTTTCTGTGGTGAAATGCCTCCGTTCAATCCCTGATTCCGGTTGCTCTGATGATCTTGAGGTGTTGCTGATAGATCCATTGTTGAGATGGAACAACTCTGATGAAGTGTGCTTGGGAGCTGCAAAGCTAAAAACCTAAATCTGGTGCTTCAAATTCAAGGGCGCCTTTTCCCAATAGGGGCGCTTTTAGCTTCAGACTTAGTCAATTTTCTTTGAGTGTTCTTCAATTCCTCCATTTTGACCCTCCGTGCTCTAATCTAAGATCATTGCTGACAAATGAATCTGATGATCTTGTTGAAGCATGGGATGAGTAACCAGTTCAACCTTGGAAAAGATGACTAGCTTCACAAAACCTGAAAGTTGATTTAGATGCCTTAAAAGCTTGGGCGCCCCTGACTTGCAGGGGCGCCTTTGACCTTTTGACCAGTTATTTCATGTTGTAAACTTTCACAAACTGCCCCAGCTTGATCTCTATCGTCAGGTGTTTGATTAGTCTGTTGTCTTTGCTAACTGTCATTGTTGAGACTGATCACAATGGAGAAGGTCATCCTGAAGGTCGCTGAGTTTACAGACTGCATCCGATTGCCCAAAAAGTTGGGTGCCTATTTCTAGGAAGATGCATTTTCCTTGACACTTGTTCAATTTCTCCATGTTCTTCATTCAGCCTTCATCTTTGGTGTTTACTGCTTGATCTCTGCATATGAATGCTTGACAGGTCCTGTGAACATGCAGCCAGATTGATCACGGCGCTAAGAGAGTGTTGAACAGATGCCTGGTAGAAAGCAGTCGTTGAAGACTTCATCAGGTTACTCAAAATGAAGGGCGCCTGCATCAATGTCCCCTTTCTAAGCTTGGCGGTTTGGGTGGCCGGATTTGGCCTTTAGTTGGGAACGGGAGGTGGTCGGAGGAAGTTAAAATTAGGGACTTCATTTTGAGGAGATCATTGCTCGGAGATGGGAATTTTAATGGCGGATTCCTTCTGGGTTTTCAGAGGGCTTCGCAGTGGTATGTTCGTCTCAGCATTCAGAGTACTTTTTGGAATTTACTATTTTTAGTAAATTCTATTTTTGGCAGCTTTCCAGTGAGCTCAGGTTGGTTGACTTCCGGTTCCAGTTTGATCAGTTGACTTCATCAGTATTTGCTTCAGGGCCTTTGCGAAAGGATAAGTTAAGTCATTAAATTAAAAAGTCACGTTTTAATTATTATAATTAAACGTTGACCCTTGGCTTAGACTTAATGACTTTATGTTGTGTTTAAAAGGTGGGTCCTTGAGGGTGGCGCCCTCATTGAGAAATAATTTAATATTTACTTAAGTCAGAACAAAGGTTTGAGGGGCGCATATTCCAAAAGATGATATTTAATTAAAATATCAATTATTAATGCCTTGAAGAGAAAGTACGCCTTCTTGAGAAGATGAAAGTTTTGACCTAAAAGCTGTTTTTAGGGTTTCGTGAAGTCAAGCAGAAATTATAAAAAGGGAGTCTTGTGCATCATTTTGGGCATCTTGGAAAATACACCGTTATGCTGCCGGATTGAATCTGGATCACTTCGAGGGATGAAGACCTCCTAACCATTGGGCATCTCTTCTCGTTTGTAAGACAACGACTAGTGATGATTGTTAGTCTAGTGTGAGTTCTTGAAATTATTGCATTGTAATCTGCATTAGTATTGTTAGTTTTCGATCTTGCATGTTAGATGTTTTCTGATTTTTGGCATTTAAGCTACAGCAGATCAAGTCTTTCATTCATATTTCCAAAAAGACAAAAATAAACATTGTGGGTATTGCATCAATTCATTGGTATAGGCTAGGCGCCTAATTATGCAAGATTTCAGATTTTATGGAGCTTTGTCTGATTTTATAAATAAAATTCGCCCCTGTACTGGGCCGTACTGTCTCTAATTCTTGGGATTCGTGCCATTAAATGAATCTGCCCTTTTCATTCTGTTTCTTGTTCCTAATCTAAGTGCCACCATCCTATTTAGCTTTGCATTCAGTATTAGAGTGATCTGATTGAGTTTTGAAGGTGATTCGAGTTTTTCAAGGAATTTCTAAGTGCTGGTTTATGAAGACAACACAGGCCTGTCGACCAGATTGAAGGAATCTGTATCTTGTCCTTGGACAAGTGTGAAGGAATCTTAAATCTCTGCGGCACATTTCATAGTGGATGATCAAAAGCGAAACGAGGTTGGATCTTTAATTAATATCTTCAATTCTAAGCTTCAATTCTCAGCTTCATTTCTCAGCAAAGGAACTTATTAAATGTTATTGTAAACTTCATAATTGCTGGTTGTAATTTGATAGCAAGTTGTCTTCCCTCAATTTGTATGCTGGCAGTAGTACTGACAGCCTTAGATTCTTGCTTATCAGAGTGTAGAATTCCTTCTTCTGTATTTGCTATTGTTTGTGATCTATCTCTGCCCTATGGTCGCTACTATCCTATTCTGGGTTAGAAAGCACATTCTGGGTATCGAGAGTTTTGTAATCAGCATTTCCTTCAAGTTGCTTCAGTATTTGTATAACTCCGCCCTATGGTAGCTACTTCCCATTCTGGGTGAGCAAGCACATTCTGGGTGTTGAGTAGTTTCATTATTCAGCATTTCATTTCGAGTTTTGCTTTCTGTAATCACTCCGTCATATGGTCGCCCCTCACTCCGCTTTGGATTGGGTAGCACATACTTGGCGTTGAGTTCCCTTCTGTATCTTAAGTTTACTTCTTGCACGTTTCGGTTTACCCTTCTAACCTTAACGGGTGCACTGGCTTGAATGTTGTAATCTGTTATTTAAAAAACAAAAAAATTTGGCTCGGTATATTTCAGTGGTATCAGAGCCACGTATCCTGCCATCCTGTGAAATCAGCTTTCTATGAGTGACAGAGAACAGAGATATTTGGCAAGAGTATACAAGAGAGACACAGTTCAGACACAGTTGTATCAAGCCCCAGAAGGTCAAACCGCTTCAGAGATTTTGAGGGCTAATTGGGAGCCTTCACAAGAAACAGAAATGGGGGATAATGAAAGAAGTTCTGGCAACAGAGGTGACAGTGGGAAAGGTATAGACAATTCAGCCAATCTAGGTCAAGGACTTGATAAGAAGATGGATGCTTTGTTGGATATGTTCTCTCTCATGTTAGGGAGATTGGGCCCGAATACCCCACAAAACAATACAGTGCATGTCGGTGAGCATAGTGCTAATAACCAACACAATGGTCATGGTGCCCCACCTTCAGTTAGCAGAACCTACATTTCTGCTAGACCATTCAAACCCACGTTTTTGACACCAGCAATCCCACAGCCTGACCCCGAAGAAAATGTTTCATCCTTGGAGAGGGTGAGGATAGGCCGTACAGAGTATGACACCCTTCCCGATGAAGTAAAACTTGACATGTCTTTCAATGATTACATGGAGTATAGAAGGAAGGATAAAGGCCAAGGGAGAAATTATGATCAAAGAAGAACCCCAACACAAGGAGATTGGAATCAAGCTCTCAACAAGGTTACGCTTGCCCATTTTGATGGAAGCGATAATAATTCTGCTCGAGCCTGGTTACAAAAACTAGACAACTATTTGGCACTTAGGCCAATGGCTGAAGAAGAAGCGATTAGCTTCGCTACGCTACACCTAGATGGGGTGGCGCATGAATGGTGGTACCATGGCCTAGTCACCTTAGGTCATGGGTCTATCACTAGCTACGATGAGTTCTCCAATAGACTCATTGAGAGGTTCGAGAAAAAGGACCCAGAAGTGCATTTTAGGGAATTGGCACAGTTGAGACAATATGGCACTGTGGATGCCTACATAGCTGAGTTTCAAAGACTTTCAGTTATGGTCACTGGAATCGCAGAAAGAAGATTAGTCATCCTATTCACTGAAGGATTGATGGAGCCAATCAAGGGTTGGATCAAAGCTTTTGATCCACCGTCCCTACAAGAAGCAATGAAAAAGGCTAGAAACATGGAGTGGGCTGCTCCCAAAGCAAAGTTCCATTCCAAACCAGCTTTTCACAAAGGTGATAGAGGGAAAAGGTTTCATCAGAAGCCTCACCATAAGGAGTTTAAACCTCAGAAACCTCCTGGCTCAAGATTGGATCCAGAGACTATCAATGAACTCCGTAGGAAAGGTTTATGTTTCCGTTGTTGGGAAAAATGGTCACAAGATCATGTGTGCCCAAAGGGGGCTAAAATTCATCAAATTGAGTTCTATACAGCTGATGAAAGCAATTCTGATTTTTCTGATCAGCAAGCTGATTTTGAGGACAGCGATGAAGAAAATACTCTAGAAGAGTCTGAAGGTGAAAAAGAAAGTGGTGGTACATTGGCTCAACTTTCGAGCTTCCAAAAGAATGAGTCCTTTAAAGTTCGGGGAATGATCAAAGGGCAACGTATTGTTGCTTTGATTGACACTGGTGCAACACATAACTTCATAGACGAAGTTGTGGTGGCAAAGAAAGGATTTCAAACAGAAGACTTTGAAGGGTTTAGAGTTATGGTTGCGGATGGGTTTCACATCTCATGCACCAAGAGGATTCCGAACATGTCAATGCAATTGGGCAATTACGAAGTCAAGGATGACTTCTATGTGGTCAATATTGGAGATACGGATGCTGTCCTTGGCATTCAATGGCTGCGATCTCTTGGAGAGATCTCGCTAAATCTGCAAACTATGGAGTTGAAGTTTCAATCCGATGGGAAGAATGTGGTGTTGAGAGGGATGTCAAATGGTGGCCCTCGGATTGTATCATTCAAGAGGATGGCGAAGTTGATCCGCCATGATCAAGTGGAATGGGCTGCTGAGTGCATGATTCTCCCGGCAAGTCCAGCTGAAATTAAAGTAGAGCATCCTCCTGATATCCAATCTTTACTCACAAAAAGGAGTAAAGTGTTTGCTAATTTACCTCCTGGACCTCCTCCTGATCGAGGTTCAGAACACATCATAGAGCTCAAGGAAGGAGCTAAACCGGTGATCACAACTCCATACCGGTATCCGAAGAGGCAAAAGGATGAGATTGAGAAGAATATCCGAGAACTTTTGGAGATGGGTTTCATACGCCCAAGCAAGAGCCCCTTTGCTTCTGCAATGGTTCTTGTAAAGAAGAAGGATGGTACCATGCGCATGTGTGTGGACTATCGTGCTTTGAACCAAAGCACTATCAAGAATAGATACCCCATTCCCAGAATAGATGAGCTCATTGATGAGCTACATGGGGCTAAGTTCTTCTCAAAGATTGATCTAAGATCAGGTTACCATCAGATAAGGATGGGGGGATCAGATGTGGAAAAGACAGCTTTCAGATGTCACTATGGCCACTTCGAATTCTTAGTCATGCCATTTGGTTTGACTAATGCACCGGCCACCTTTCAGTCTTGCATGAACCGTGTGTTTCAGAATCAGTTAAGGCGGTTTGTGCTGATATTTTTTGACGACATTCTGATCTACAGCAAGACTTGGGAAGATCACCTCAAGCACTTGGAGGAAGTGCTTAGTATCATGGAATCTGAGAGTTTGTTCGCAAAGGCTTCCAAATGTGAATTTGGAATGGTGGAGTTGTTATACCTTGGCCACATAATCAGTGCTGAGGGAGTAAAGGTGGATCCGGAGAAGATCAAAGCCGTGGTTGATTGGCCACCACCTGAAAGTTTGACACAGTTGAAAGGTTTTTTGGGCCTTTGTGGTTTCTATCGGAGGTTTGTAAAGGGGTATTCTCAGAATGCTGCTCCCCTTACTGATCTCACCAAAAAGGGAGCCTTTGTTTGGTCAGAAAAGGCTCAAGTTGTGTTTGAAAAATTTAAGAAGATCATGAGCTCGTGCCCAGTTTTGGCTATCCCTGATTTCTCTAAGCCATTCGAGCTGCAGTGTGATGCATCGGGTGAAGGAGTTGGTGCTGTCCTGATGCAAGACAAACACCCTATTGTGTTTGAAAGCCGGAAATTAAGGGGTGTGGAAAGGTCATATTCAATTTATGACAAAGAAATGCTTGCCATTATGCATGCATTAGCCAAGTTCCGACAGTACTTGGTGGGGAATAAGTTCGTGGTTAAAACAGACCACAATAGCCTCAAGCATTTTATGCACCAGAAGGATTTAAATGAGAGGCAACAGAAATGGGTAAGTAAGCTTCAAGCTTACGACTTTGACATTGAATACGTCAAAGGAAAAAATAATGTAGTGGCCGATGCTCTATCCAGAAGGCCTCATCTTAGCTCATTGTGTGAGCTTACTGCAGATTGGAGAGACATGTTGCTTGCTGATTATGCAAAAAATCAGTTTGCAACCAACATTCTGGAAGGTACTTTCCATGATGAAAAGTACCAGGTGGTTGAGGGTTTGATTTAGTATAAGGGAAGAATCTTTCTGGTGGCTGATTCTAAGCTCAAGAAGAAGATTCTTTTGAATTTTCATGACATTCCAGTTGCTGGTCACCAAGGGTTTTTCAAGACCTATAGGCAGATCCGAGAAAGGTTTTCTTGGAAAGGTTTGAAGAAGGAGGTTCAACGTTACATTCAGGAATGTCCTGTTTGCCAAGCAAATAAAAATGAGCACACCTTACCAGCCGGTTTGCTGCAACCACTTCCAATTCCCAATCAAAAATGGGAAAGCATTTCAATGGATTTCATCACTGGGTTGCCCAAGGCCCAAGGGAAGGATTGCATTTATGTGGTAGTTGACAGGCTCACCAAGTTTGCTCATTTCTTTGCCATTACCAGCACTTTTTCTGCAGCCCAAGTTGCAGGTTTGTTTTTTCGAGAAGTGTTTAGACTTCATGGTTTGCCTAAGAATATTGTAAGTGATAGGGACAGTAAGTTCCTAAGTACCTTTTGGCAGGAAATTTTTAGAATGAGTGGTACTGTGCTCACCCCAAGCACGAGTTATCACCCCCAAACTGACGGGCAAACAGAAGTGGTGAACAAGTGGCTAGAAGGCTACTTGAGAAACTATGTGTCAGAACAGCAGAAAGCTTGGGTTAAGTGGCTGCATATAGGCGAGTACTGTTACAACTCTACCTTCCATATGTCAATCAAAATGTCTCCTTTCTTGGCACTTTATGGGTATGAAGCACCCAGCTTTGCAGATTTGGTGTTTGGTGACAGCAAAGCACCTTTAGCCAAGGATTTGTTGCAGTATAGTCAGGACATAATGAAGTCCTTGAAGGAGAATTTGCAGATTGCACAAAATCAGCAGAAGTTGTATGCTGATCAGAAGCGTATTGAGCGTTCTTTTGAGGTTGGGGATATGGTCTATCTCCGTTTACAACCTTACAGACAGTCAACTCTCAAGAAGAGTGGAGCTGAGAAGCTCAAACCTCGCTTCTATGGGCCATTTAGGGTCATCAGAAAGGTTGGGGCTGTTGCTTATGAGTTGGAGCTACCTTCAGATAGCAGAGTGCATAACGTCTTCCACGTGTCTCGCCTCAAGAAGGCTCTTGGACACAATGTGGTTGCTTCTTCACAGTTGCCACCATTGGACGAAGAAGGACAGTTGGTTCTGGTTCCCGAGTCGATACTTGACTTCAGAGAACGTTCCTTGAGGAATAGAACTATCAGAGAATGTTTGGTAAAGTGGAAGAACCTGCCGATGGAGGATGCAACTTGGGAAAGTGATGAGATAATGTAGCACCCTAGTTTGCAATTGCTTGAGGACAAGCAATCTTGGGGAGGGCGGACTGTAATGTCCCCTTTCTAAGCTTGACAGTTTCAGTGACCGTTGGCCTTTCGTTAGGAACCCGGAGGCTAGTCGGAAGTTAAAATTAGGGTTTCCTAATTTTGAGGAGATCATTGCTCGGAGATGAAATTTTAATGGCGGATTCCTTCTGGGTTTTCAGAGGGCTTCGCAGTGGTATGTTCGTCTCAGCATTCAGAGTACTTTTTGGAATTTACTATTTTTAGTAAATTCTATTTTTGGCAGCTTTCCAGTGAGCTCAGGTTGGTTGACTTCCGGTTCCAGTTTGATCAGTTGACTTCATCAGTATTTGCTTCAGGGCCTTTGTGAAAGGATAAGTTAAGTCATTAAATTAAAAAGTCACGTTTTAATTATTATAATTAAACGTTGACCCTTGGCTTAGACTTAATGACTTTATGTTGTGTTTAAAAGGTGGGTCCTTGAGGGTGGCGCCCTCATTGAGAAATAATTTAATATTTACTTAAGTCAGAACAAAGGTTTGAGGGGCGCATATTCCAAAAGATGATATTTAATTAAAATATCAATTATTAATGCCTTGAAGAGAAAGTACGCCTTCTTGAGAAGATGAAAGTTTTGACCTAAAAGCTGTTTTTAGGGTTTCGTGAAGTCAAGCAGAAATTATAAAAAGGGAGTCTTGTGCATCATTTTGGCCATCTTGGAAAATACACCGTTATGCTGCCGGATTGAATCTGGATCACTTCGAGGGATGAAGACCTCCTAACCATTGGGCATCTCTTCTCGTTTGTAAGACAACGACTAGTGATTATTGTTAGTCTAGTGTGAGTTCTTGAAATTATTGCATTGTAATCTGCATTAGTATTGTTAGTTTTCGATCCTGCATGTTAGATGTTTTCTGATTTTTGGCATTTAAGCTACAGCAGATCAAGTCTTTCATTCATATTACCAAAAAGACAAAAATAAACATTGTGGGTATTGCATCAATTCATTGGTATAGGCTAGGCGCCTAATTATGCAAGATTTCAGATTTTATGGAGCTTTGTCTGATTTTATAAATAAAATTCGCCCCTGTACTGGGCCGTACTGTCTCTAATTCTTGGGATTCGTGCCATTAAATGAATCTGCCCTTTTCATTCTGTTTCTTGTTCCTAATCTAAGTGCCACCATCCTATTTAGCTTTGCATTCAGTATTAGAGTGATCTGATTGAGTTTTGAAGGTGATTCGAGTTTTTCAAGGAATTTCTAAGTGCTGGTTTATGAAGACAACACAGGCCTGTCGACCAGATTGAAGGAATCTGTATCTTGTCCTTGGACAAGTGTGAAGGAATCTTAAATCTCTGCGGCACATTTCATAGTGGATGATCAAAAGCGAAACGAGGTTGGATCTTTAATTAATATCTTCAATTCTAAGCTTCAATTCTCAGCTTCATTTCTCAGCAAAGGAACTTATTAAATGTTATTGTAAACTTCATAATTGCTGGTTGTAATTTGATAGCAAGTTGTCTTCCCTCAATTTGTATGCTGGCAGTAGTACTGACAGCCTTAGATTCTTGCTTATCAGAGTGTAGAATTCCTTCTTCTGTATTTGCTATTGTTTGTGATCTATCTCTGCCCTATGGTCGCTACTATCCTATTCTGGGTTAGAAAGCACATTCTGGGTATCGAGAGTTTTGTAATCAGCATTTCCTTCAAGTTGCTTCAGTATTTGTATAACTCCGCCCTATGGTAGCTACTTCCCATTCTGGGTGAGCAAGCACATTCTGGGTGTTGAGTAGTTTCATTATTCAGCATTTCATTTCGAGTTTTGCTTTCTGTAATCACTCCGTCATATGGTCGCCCCTCACTCCGCTTTGGATTGGGTAGCACATACTTGGCGTTGAGTTCCCTTCTGTATCTTAAGTTTACTTCTTGCACGTTTCGGTTTACCCTTCTAACCTTAACGGGTGCACTGGCTTGAATGTTGTAATCTGTTATTTAAAAAACAAAAAAATTTGGCTCGGTATATTTCGCTCGGCCCGGCGGTAGCTTTTGCCTTGATGTGCACTAATTTACCATCCATTTTGCATGCTTGAATGATTAGCAGTTGTCGTTGTTTGATGTGTCTTGTAGGTTGGCAAACAGGTTCATTGCGAAGCCGAGCTAATGTTGGGGAGATCACCTGAAGACGAGTCTGTTCAACAACTGACATCTGCACCATCTAATTCAAGGGCGCCCCTGGTCAGCAGGGCACTTTTTCTCATGTTTGACTGTGATTTTGATAGCACTTGCACTACAACATCTTCTAACTTCGCTTACATTTGCCAGTGATTGGTGAATCAGGTGATCGTGCTTGACAATGCACTGGAAAGCCACCAAAAACATGGAGATGACTGTCTAGGAAAGACTTGATGACTGCCTTTGACCTCTTGAACTCATGGGTGCCCCTGGTCAGCAAGGGTTCTTTTGACCGCAACTTCATCATTTTCATTGAAAATCTTCATCTCCTCGCACTTCACATTCGTCGTGCATCATGACTGATTTGAGCATTGTCATTGACACGGACGCGTGCATCCTAGCAATCACCTTCACCATGTTGCGTGTATAGGTGTTGGAAAAATGACTAAGGCATTTGACTACATTGCCTCCTCTTGGTAGCAAGGCATGCATTCTCCAGACTTAGCCAATTTTCAGCATTTTTCACTTTTGAAAATCCCCTCTGTCGCAAAGCATCTTTTCGAGTATTCTCGCCATGGATTCTTCGTTGAAGCTTTTGAGGCTTAGATTTCGCCACTTGGTACTGGCCATTCTGCCATTAATAACTGTATAGGTCCCGGCTTTCTTCTTGAAAAATGAAAATAGACCCACCAGTGTAAAACAAACTTTTTGGTGATTTTGACTTGACCAGTGTGATCGTGAAGCCAATTTATCCTATCAAAATGGTTTTCAACTAATTCTAGAAAGGTCCTATTTTTAGGGGTTTTCCTAAAAATAGGGGTTTGAAACACTACTTTTCAAATTTTTAGAATTTTGCAAGTATCTTCCTTGACATAAACCCACAAAAGCCTATGTTTTGTTTGACCTAAAACGGATTTTTGACAACAATTTTGCATGATTTAGTTCATTTTTAGCAAAATGCCTTACTGAAGCAAAAATTTATTATGGGTACAACACATTGTAACCAATTGCATATCTCGTGTCATGTATCTCAGAAGCATGAACCTCAAGAGGAAGCAACTCAAAATGGCGATAAGGTTTGCTTCCCATATCTATGCAAGGTGAGATGTTATACAGACTGTCCAACACACGCGCATCAGAACTGTGCATCTGAAACAATTCATGTACATGAGGATCAAAAGTGAAACTACAAGCAACCCACATCATGTACACACAATGATACTCTCCAATAAAACCTGACTGGAACCCTAATGCACTCGAAGGATCCCGTAGCCCGTTGAAGAGTGTCCAACAAAATTTTCCTGGATCCCAAATCCAGAATGGAAATCTACAATGTCTAATATCCTCCGACTTCCTCTGCACAAAACTGTTCTCAACTTCACCATGCCAGAAGTGGTGAGGCAATCCACTAGGGCCCATCCAATACACAATGCCAAACCTATCGCCGTCTGGATCCCAATATAAACGAACCTTACATCCATCTGTCATGAAGAGATACGAATATATGAAAATATCTACAACACATCTCTCTCTATCCTCTACCAAACTCCCATGGATGTGCTGACAAACCAAGCCATCATGCCCAGTGCCACAACAACCTCCAGGAAGCCCTGTCTCCCATTGAAACCCAAAAGTGGCAAACGCTATCAGGTACACACCAGCATGATGGTTATCTTACTGCTGTCCCTGCAAGTAATCCCCCACAAACAACTGAGTCGGGTACTTGCAGTCACTAAATCCATCTTCTGAAGATGGCAACTCTAAGAACAGAAGTGATTTGCTTCCCTCAACTGCACAACAAGAATCATCATGCGCACAAGAGTTGTGAATCGAATACAAATTGTGTACCGGTGAATCAAAAACAAAACTGTAAGTACTCCTCACCGTGTACACACTATAAAACTCCTCTGTGAGCCCTGTTTGGAATCCCGATGCAATGGAAAGATCCCAAACACTACGATGATCGTCCAACTCTGTACTAGTGTCAGGAGGAAGATCAACATCTATCTCGAAGAGTGGATTAGCATAAACCAATCCTGCCTCAAACTCAAATAATCGATTATTCACAAATTGCACAACCACTCGATGCTGATATGAATCATCCATCTCCCAACTAAATGAAACTCTGCATATCTCCTGTGAAGAAGATGACGTAGCGTCATGTTCTGTCACACAACTCTCTAGAGAATCCACTACTACATCACAAGAGCTGTCAATAATCTGCCTTGCAACTGTAGTGGGTGTCGCCATGTTATCATGGAATCTAGCAGCGCTCGTTCCATGGATAATCCCCCTACGAAACTTGTCTGTTTCTTAGGTTCGTGAAGTTCAAGCACGCAAAACGAGGTGATTTTCAAGCCACCTCGAAATGCGTTCCAAAGCCTTAAACAGTCAGTTTGAGCATCCCCCAATGTTCGCCTCGCGAAGTCCTTCGAAACGAGTACCTTCGCGAAATCTCACTATTCATACTTAGTGAAATTGTGAAATATGCAATTGCACCCAAAAAGTGGGCTCCTGCTCACAGCCAAAAATTGGCTAAGTGTTGAAAGTGCAAGGGCGCCAAAAATCAGCGCCCCTGCACAAAGGTGATTGTTTGAAGATGCAGAAGCGCTGAAAAAGTGCGCCTTTACATCTTTTTCCCAGACTTAGCCAAAAATTGGCTTAGGCACACTTTTTCAAGCATTTGCATTTTTCGCTTATCGTGCCACTTTTTATGCCTGAATTAATTGGGCGACTTGAGTTAGGATTTTGCTTTCCTCAATCACTTAAAAGTGATTTTATTGTTTCATTTTTGTCATTCTTGTTCTCCACTCCATTTTCTCTTTGCTGGGCGCACATCTACCTTAGGAAAAAAAGCGTTTTTTATGCAGACCTTCAATTCAAGCTAGGGTTTTGATTTCTCTTCTCAGGTACATTATTATTCGTTTCTCTTTTCCTTCTTTTTCTTCTATGTCTGTGTTTTATCGTTAATGATTTATAAATGTGTTTTGTTTTTGTTTTAAGTTTATTTTCTTCTTCTCTAATGCGTTTTTCTTCCCATCGTCGTCCCTTCTTTTCGTGCTTTCTAAAAACGGGTTTTCTTTTCAAACACAGGACTTGTATTGTTTGTATTGACCTCTCCTTGGATGCACATTTTTTTTTTATCATTACTATCAACCTTCCTTTCTTTTTGCATTCTTCTCATGGTCGGGTCTCTTCCTCATGTTTACCAATGGGCTTTTGTTCGTTTCTTAATGATTCGATAAGAAGCAAAATATATTGGCGTGGGAATGTAAAACGTTTCTTTGCAAAACGTATTTCACAAGCATTGGCATAAGAAAAATCGATGCTTTATATCTCCAAACACTGTTCTCAAGCATCTTCACTCATCATCTTTTTGTGCTCAAGGTCTCATGGCGTTGAAATTTTCCACCTCGCACTTACTTGAAAACCTTTTCAGAAAAAGTGTAGTGGCACTGTTTTTCAGCGCCCTAACATTTTCATTTTTTTTTTACCTAAGTGCAGTAGCGCTAAAAAAGTGCGCCATTACATCAATTGGCCTTCAAAGATTTTCCTAACACTGAGAAGTGCAAGAGCGCTGTTTTTGGTACGTCATGTCCCTTCTAGTTGACATCTCTCGAGCATAGGATTAGCCCTATTATATGCGACTCTCGTGGCCGATAGATTGGATAGAGGTCTTGATGGAGCTTGGCTCAACTTCAGGTTAGCGATTTGATCAGTTGGCTTTCGTTCGGGCTCACTTCGGACACTTCTAGCTGAGTTGCTAAATTTAGCGTTATCGGCACTCAACGAGGACCTGCTATTTTTAGCGGTATGGATGGATCGCGTCTTAGAATCACTTCATTGCATTCATCGGCTTAGACGGTTCGTGCATCGGGTATATATCGAGAGAGATATTAATATTTAATTGATTTAATTAAATATTAATTGTTGGAGCATTATAATATAAAGTTATAATATTTTATTATAACTTAAGTGATTTGGCTGAAGGGGTCGCCCATCATGAAAGGGGCCAATTTTTAATTATATTTTATAATTAAAAATTTGAGTTGAAACTATTGAAAAATTAAAAAGAAGAGAAGTCGAATTTTTAATGATTCCCTATTATTAAGGAATTCGCACTTTTCAGAGTATAAGGCATTTTTCATTGGGAATCGAGCCATTATGATTATTGTGAATTGAAAATTGATCAAGTCTTGAGCAGAGCACAAAAGCTTAGGGTTTCAGTCTCGAAACATTGGGGAACGAGCCATCTCCAGTGAGATCGATTCAGAGGGTGTGAAATATCATCCGATTTATTGCCAGGCAGAGGGATTTCTTCATCCAGAAGAAATTACAGAGCTTCATAGTTGATTCAAACTCAGAGTTATTTGTCAGGGTTTCATCCAGAAAGCAGTTGTTAATCAAGGCGCATCATATTCTTGAGTCTGGAGATTCCAGAGGAGGCCGTACCATTGTACTAGCTGCTGTACCAGGGCCGTACTTTCTTGCAGCAGGCCGTACCTCCATCAGAAAGGGGCGTACTTTCATTTGCAAGCAAATCGCCTACTTTATACTCAGTCTGCCATCACCAGTTTGGGCACATATCTTCCTGGCATCATTAGGGATCATCAGAAGGAGGGAGAAAGAAGTATTTCTTGCAGCCGTACCAAATCAAGTCCATTTTCATATTGCAGCAAATCAGGTTTTCATCAAATAAATTATTGCCTTTTTGTTTGCATGTACTTGGATCTTTATTGTAATCGTCTCAGAAGATTGATAAATAGACTGGCATCCATATTAGCAAAAGAATCTATCGTTTTCAGAGTTGATTTATTTTTATAGAATTTATTCTTTATTTCTTGCAAAATCGCATTATTGCATTTATGCTCAAAAACACCAAAAAAACCAAAAAATTGCAAAAACAAACAAAAAATAGATAGAATCAGAATTAGGGGGAAACAAGGGTTTCATTTTTTTTTATCATTACTATCAACCTTCCTTTCTTTTAGCATTCTTCTTCTCATGAGTGGGTCTCTTCCTCATGTTTCAATGGGCTTTTGTTAGTTTCTTAATGATTAGATAGAAGCCAAAATATATTGGCGTGAGATGTAAAGCGTTTCTTTGCCAAAGCGTATTTCACAAGCATTGGCATAAGAAAAATCAATGCTTTTATATCTCCAAACCTTTGTTCTCAAGCATCTTCCTCATCATCTTTTTGTGCTCAAGGTCTCGCTAGGCGTTGAAATTTTCCCACCTACTTACTTGAAAACCTTTTCAGACAAAGTGTAGTGGCACTATTTTTTAGCGCCCTAACATTTTCATTTTTTTTTTCAACTAAGTGTAGTGGTGCTAAAAAGCAGTACCATTACACTAGAATAATACTTCAATTTTACCTAACACTTAAAAGTGTAGGAGCGTTGTTTTTCAGCGCCCCTGCACCAAAGTCATTTTTCTCCAAGTGCAAAGGCTGATTTTCCAGGCGCCCAGCTACACGCCCCAATTTTGCTCCAAAACACTTCAAAACTTGCGAGTTTCATCCCGAACCTCGCTCCTTCCACTTCATGCATCATTTTGTGTGCCTTGTCCTTGCTCATGCGTCATTGCTTTCGACTACGCATCCCAATGATATTTGTTTTGCCCCGACTAATGTTTGTTCTGACGCCACATCTTGCAATCTCTTTTCAAGATCCTCAAAGTTGTTAATCAGAGATTCAGTTGCTCTCAAATGACTGCCAGAAAACCTCCATCGTCTTCAAAAGCTAAAGACAAAATGAAGTATAAGTATCAAGGTGTCTATCCGCCGACTGTAGTGGTCTCCAAGGTGGAAAAGATAAAAGACACAGAGGTTGGTCATCAAGACTTGGTTGATTTTGCAGCAAAAACTGAAAAGAAGCCTCTTGAGGATTCTATGAGAGCATTGTACACAGTAACCTGCATTTGGTGTCTATGTTCCCTACTGCTGCGCACAATACAGAATTTGTTCTTCAAGTTGCATCCCACTACGTCAGGGAAAGCAGAAGTGTGATTGATTCTTCTAGGCACGAGATTTTAAGACTTGACCCTGACTTCTTCGATATTGTGTTCAGAGTGCCACATATGGAGAAGTACATTGACATCTCGATACAAAAAGCACAAGAAGTATATAATGCTGATCCCAACAAGGCTAAAAACCTGATAAATAGCCAATGGTTGAAAAAGCCCAGGCAAAGTGTTTCCAGATGGCCGAAGGGACTCCTACGAAGTGATTTCAAAGAAGATGTCAAAGATATGATCACATTCTTGAGCAGAGTGAAGGGATTGCCTGAATCGTCCACTTTTCATGACTGGATGTACGAATACATCAGAATCATAAGAAGGCAAAAGGTTCACATTGATTGGGGCAAACAGATCAACGATGAAATACATGAGCAGCTGATTAATGTGCCTTCTACATTAAAATTCTATATGACTTCTTATCTGGTGTATGCCGCAGCTGTGATGAGACAATTTCCAGGTCTATCTACGAAAGGAAATAGACACACCACACCTGTGTATAGATTTTTCTATCAATTGGAGCTGAAAAAAAGCTTTCATCATTTCAAGAGGGTTATTGATGCTTTCTTCGCACCTTTGCTTTTCAGCTTTGATCCAATCCTCAAGAGGAAGAGGGTATCTGATGAGGCCTATAAGGCGGTAAGTAAAGTTGCATGCATATTCCTACAATTCCCAACTTTTACTTATTTAAGAGTAGAATGCTACACTGGTTCCCCTTACATGTTGCCACAATCCTTATGGAAATGTGCAGACAGCTGATTTCAGTGCACAAAGAACGGAGGAATAATCACAAGCAGGGATTCAAGTTCCCGCTAACAATCGGTAGATATACTATCTCGACTGTACAAAAGGCCAAATCAGACTATGTAGAGATGCAAATCATGACGATCAAGACCTACAGATATAGGTTTGATTTTGATTACCGAGATGTCAGGAAGCAATTGCAGAAAGGTCATCATCATCGATATCGTTTTGCGGACATCTGGGCTGATTGCAGAGATGAGGAAGCCATTCGCAAAATGGATTATTGCAGGTTGACCGTACAGCAGATCAGAGATCTTGGTGTTGCTGACCTACCAGAGGATTTTACAGATCCTGGCGATATTATGAATGTTGTCTATGATGAACAAGAAATATCCAAGAAGCAGTTGCCTGCAATTCAATGGTCCAAAAAGGAAAGTGTTAGCATTAGGGAAAGATTGGCGCCAATTTTGTCTAACACTGCAGAATGGTTACACAAGCATGGTTTTGAAATGAAAAGTTTCAGAACAGATTCGGAAGGAGAAGAATCCAAAGCAGAAGCTCGTCGACAGCAAGAACTTCGCACGAAAAATAAATCAGCGGTTGTTCCCACTTCTTCACGAAGAGGTCCTAGAATCAAGTTTACTATTGGCAAGAAAGATACCCAGGTCATCCCAGAAGGAGAAACCACAGAATCTGAACCATCTCGCTCCAAAGGTAAAAGGGTTGTTTCAAAGGAGATAGATTTCAATGAAGAAGGTATTTCCAGTGATCAATCCGCTGAAGATGAAGACTCAGCAGAAGCAGACTCCGATGCAGAAGTTTCTGAAAGCGGACAAGAGTCTAAAGAAGATTTTGAAGAAGAATTTGAAGGTGATTCCGAAGGTGAACCAGAATCGGAGAGACAAGAGGGTGATCAACAGGAACCCAGGCATCATGAAGAAAGAACTATGTCTCCACCTGAGAATGTAGTTGAGGAAATTCCCAGAACGTCATCGCCTGTGATTTCCAGTGTTCCTCGTACTCCTCCAAATCCGAGTACTCCTCCACCTCTTGTTCCTTCATCACCTATAACTACCACAGGCATTCCTGCAGCAGAGGTATCCACTATTCCTACAGCATCGACCGTGCTTGATACTCCCTCGGTGACAAGCATTCACACAGTTGATATTCTGTCAAGTTCTCCATCATCTATTCCTAGCCTGTCATCACCGGCATATGATATCACTTATGAAACTGAGTTCAATCGGTTCATGAATGAATCAATACGTGATCAGCTCAATGTGCAGTCTACAGGAGCAATGATGACAGACACTTCGCCCATTGTCACAATACCAATGGTAACTTCGGAAGTGACAATGACGACAGAGTTGACGGTGAATCCAAAAGTTCACACCTCCTTTCTTCCCCCTTGGTTGATATCTCAAGTGTTAAAGCGGAAGAAACAAATGATTTCTGCAGAGGAGCTCGACGTCGAAGAGATAGTCCCTCCAAAAGCTAAAGGGAAGAAAAAGGCGAAAGTATACTCAAGACTAAATGTTGACAAGACTGGTCACAAGTATGCGGAGATTGGCATACCACCGTAGGAAGAAGGAGATGTCAATATGGAGGACTACACAGTAACAAGAGTCCAGCTTAGCAAAGTTACCAATGAAAGCGCAAAAGCAGAGGCGCAAGTGACATTGGACATCTTGGCTAGAAGATTGAATAAAATGGAGCAAGCTCGCAATATGTACAAACAGAGGGCAGAGCATTATGCCACTGTTGTAAAGAGACTTGCAGGATCTTCAACTAATGCACAACCGCTGGCAATGGTAAGTATTGAGGACCCAGCTGTCAAGAAAGCTGAGAAGTTCGCCTCCAAAGGCAGGGTGTTGTATGATTTCGTTGAAAAGATCATAGAACACGGATCTCAGATTATAATTGTTATGGACGAGAAAACTACTCTGCTGGCCAAGCTCACCACAAAGCTTGATAAGGAGAAAAGTGTACTTTCCCAGGAGCGCAAAAATATGGAAAAATGCCTGCTATCATGGTCACAGATGAAACAAGAAAAACTTAGTAAATTGGTGGAAGCCAGGGTAATTCCCGATAGAGAAAAATTCATTGAGGTAAGAGAATTCTTGAAACATCAAATTCAAGTGATTCAATCTCTTGCGGAGGATCTCCACCGAGTGTAGGAAGATGTTGAAGGACATCGTGTGATTCTTGACAAAGGTATCAAGGAGTTACCAGGACAACTTCTTGAGGAAAATTGTATCTTCCTGCCAGCCACAGAAATATCCCAGATCTTAAAGAAGCCATCATGAAGTTGATTGACAGCACAGACTTTTCAGAAGCCTCTTTGAACGTCATTTGTGATACAAGGCTCACATTAGATAACCTAAAAACGCATCTTGACAGGTGCAAGAAGGTTCACTCATCTGCCATGAGATCGATCACGAGAATTCACACCATTGTGGATTACACCGTTGGTCCGAATGAGAAGTTCGTGCAGGAGACCAGGAAGAAATACGAAGACTTCCACGCCCAAAGCAAGGAAACATGAAGGTTCCTCATCTCCAATGTTAGACATTTTTTATGCTTCCCACTATGCATCTTGTAAATATTTCCTGACATTTTATATGTCTTTTTGTAAAGTGTAATTACACCAAGTTCGAGATGTAATTTCATTAAGAAAAATTACACTTTGACTTTGGTCAAAGTTAGGTGAGATCTCCTAAAATCGCTCACCCAACTTTCCTTGATTTTCTCAACTAGTTTCCTAATTTTGCTCTTCCCTCTTTCTATATATATGAGGGATTTCC
>VDFB02231728.1:0-10680 GCA_007258455.2 Sequoia sempervirens
GACTTGGTCAATTTTCATGTTAAAGCTCACAGACGGGCACATCCCGGAAAGGTAGACAGAACGAGAGAGAGACAACAGCAAAAACAAACCAACATCAAACCAAAAGCAAAGCCAAAATTAGGGGGTACCCATTTGCAATGGGGCGATGTGTGAAAAAGGTCTCAACACGGCTCAAATTACAATCGGCTAGATGGCCCAAATTGTGCCACCTCAGCCCTAAACAAGATTCGCCCTAACAACTGCCACAAAGGAGAGTGGGGTAATAAATGAGCCATTAATGTCCATCATCCTTCTAGAAGATTCCAACTTTGAAATGCTTCACACTGTTCTTGATCTTCTTCTTTGTCACTTGAGCTGGGCACATACTAAGTCTCAACACTTAGCCACTTTCTTGCAACTTTTCTTCCTTCAAGGTTGAAATGTCGTCTTGGATCACTAAAATCATCACCGTTTGGTCTTGACGTTCCTCCTGCAAAACAAGCAAGGAGAAGATAATTAGAGCATTTCATAATATAAATTCAACTTACTCACCAGGATTTTCATGCTCTAACCTCCAAGCGTTCATTGTCTTCACTAGCCAGCTTCGCGTTTAAATTCTTCATGCCTTAGCCAATTTTCCAACCCATCTTGCATTCTGCCTGGCGTACTTCACTCCGATATTTCATCTGACTCAGACTCAAGAAAAAATTCTTCATTAGGAATTTGATCAAGAATCATCTAGGCGATCACCTTCAAATTCATCAGCCACAACACTTTATCTTAACAACACATTTATTCTTTGCCTTAGAAAATTTTCAAATTTCCCTTAGGAAATTCATCAACCTGGTGCCAATTTAAAATCTTTACCTTAGAATCCTTGGCGAGCTGTGGAAGACCCTAAAATCCATTCCTCATCGATAATCTTAAATACCCAGAAGAAAAATTTCCTCATAATGCATCAAATTCATGGGTATACAACGAACGGGTTCATTTAAATCTTTTGAATTCTGAACCTTAGAAAAAATATTTTTCATCAAATTTAATCCATTTCTTCAACTCCAGGCACATTTCCTTGCTCTGACTTAAAATTTCTCCTTGACCCTGTGAAGCTAGCATCATTTGACTTCTTTCCTGTCAACTTACCTACGCCTTAGTACATTTCATCATCTCCCAACCATCTTAGGCGTATTTCTCTAGAGGTGGAATTTGAATATTTATACTTAGAAAAATATTCTATCATTTCCTCACTAATTTTAGGACCTCTAGCTCCCATTTTTCCAGACTTAGAAAATTTTCTACCCATCCCTCTTCAAGGGCGCAAATCATAGCTGAAGCTTTCAATTTTAATACCTTCACCAAATTTCTTACCTCATCCTCAAGGTTAGGCGCAAATAAGAGGGGTTACCTTAAATACCTTAGAAAATTTTTGAGTTCTCTTCTTTTAAGCTCAAGGCGTAAATGATGGGATCTTCTTTCAATTTAAGTTCCACACTTAAATTCTCTTCCAGCTCACCCTTCCAGTCAAAGGCACATTTACCACCTTGTGCTTCCATTTCAAGTTCTAACACTTAGAAATTTTTCTAACCTTTTCATAGCCAGGCGCATATCATACCCTGAACTTTCAATTTTTAATACTCTAGCACATTTTTAGCTAGCATACTACCCTGGCAAGGTGGGGCGCAAATGGAAGGTGGAGCTTCAGATTTCAACTACGTAGAAAAACTTTCTAACTCACTCCTCAGGCTAGGCGCATTTTGCTAGAGGAACTTCCAATTTCAACACCTTAGACGATGCATAGACCTTTTCACAAAGTGGGCGCATATGGGACCCCCTACTTCCAATTTTTGATACTTAGAATTTTTTTTACTTGCTTCCATCTTCTTCTAGGGCGCATTTTGGGGGTGCTATTTCCATTTTAAAAGACTTAGTAAATTTCTCATGCTTCCTTCCCTCAAGGGCGCATTTGGAGACATGAGCTTCCAATTTTCAAACTTAGAGAATTTCTATCAACTCTCCTCCACTTCAAGGGCGCATTTTGCTTGTCAAGCTTCCACTTTGTGTCAACACTTAGAAAATTTTCAAGTGTCCTCTTCATCTTGGGCGCATTTAGGCCCTCATGCTTTTAATTTTCAACACTTAGTGAACTTTTTACTCCAACTTCAAGTTCAAGGGAGCACTTCACCATGGAGCTTTCAACTTTCCAGACTTAGAAAAAATTTCAAGCCACCTCTCAAGCTAGGGTGCATTTCATACCTTGCACTTTCATTTCTTCTGACTTAGAAATTTTTTTTACTTGACTTTCTCTTCAAGGGCGCAAATCACAGTGGGAGCTTTGAGTTTCAATGACCTAGAAATTTTTTTAAGTTCACTCTCCAAAGAGGGGCGCATTTGACCCATGAAGCTTTCACTTTCCACACCTTAGGAAAATTCTGAGTCCTTCAAGCTCAGGCGCATTTCTCATATCCAGCTTTCAATTCTGTCAACTCTAAGCTCAGGGGCGCAAATAGCATGGGGAACATTAAGTTTTGACACTTAGCAAAATTTCCAAGCTCCTCTTTTGAGGCTGGGCGCATTTGGCAGGGGCAACTTTCAATTTTGACACTTAGAAACTTTTTCCATCTCCTCTCTTGAGTTGGGCACATTTTGGACCCCCTACTTCCAATTTTTGATACTTAGAAATTTTTGAAGCTCCACATGCAAGTTTAGGCGCATTTTGGGGCTTGAGCTTCAAATTTTGATGACTTAGAGAAGATTTCATCAAGCTTTAACCTCAAGGGCGTATTTTGAGTCCTGAGCTTCAAATTTGAAGGACTTAGAAAATTTTCCATCATCCTCTTCAAGGTAGGGCGCATTTAGTGGGGTGAACTTCCAATTTCACCACACTCAAACTTTTTCAACTTCCTCCATCTCTTGCGATTTGAGGGACTCCTGATTCACCGACACTTAGATATTTTTCTCCAAGTTTTAGGCAGCAAGGTGCACTTAGGCCTTTGAGCTCTCGAATTTTCCAAGCAGACTTAGGAGCATTTTCATCCTGCTCTTTTAAAGTTTAATTTGATGCCGGATTTGAAAATTTATCGTATTTTCAAATTTCCATGCCCTTTGCCGATTTAGGGTGATTTCCGCTAACCCTAATTTGCCCTGACTTTCTAATTTTAGAAAGTTTCCCAAAATTTGAATTTCAAGCTAATTTCAAGCTCCAAAAGGTTGGATTTTGATTTGTTTTGAATCTCGGGATGCATTTGTGCTATTGATGCTTGATATCTATCTGTACCTGCTATTTTAGCAACTTACTAAAAATAGCAATTGCCCGTAATGCCTTCAAATCTTCATACAATTGCCCTCAAGGGTATTGATTGCGACTAAATGCCGTCATCGACTTTATACCGCCTTTGAATTTAGGAACCCTAATTTCTACCCAAACCTACTAAAAATAGTAAGTGCTTGATTTTGAATCAGAATTCGCTTCACCTTTGAAATTCAAGGCCATGGGATTCTAATACCGCTTGACTGTTTCATAATCGACGCTTTATGCTGACCTCGCTATTTTTGGCATCGCTTCGAGGTGGTTTACTATTTATAAAGAACTACTCCGCCATGACTTCCTACAACTCCGCTTGACTTGAAATTAATGCGGCGCCTCACCACGCGACTCCACCGTTGACAGCAAGCGCGCTTCCACTTTCTATTTTTAGCTCGCTTCAAAATGACTTACTATAAATAGTAAGTGCTCCATCAAATTTTATCGCCAGATAGCTTGGAAGATGCTGATTGCGGTGGTATACATCGGTTTTCAAAAATTCTGACTTTTTACGCCTCTTTTCGGGCCCCGAAGCTGGAAACCCTAATTGGTCTTGCATGCGTATCAAATGACCTCCATTTGTCCTCGTTTCTGTTGCATTGCGATTAGCTCGTGATTCTGAAGTGTTGGGAAGCGGCCGCCGGAATGTATCTGCTAAAAATAGTAAGTTGTTGAAGGAGTGATTATCTCTATTTGCATGTCATATCATCGCGAAGCTCTCGAAAAACCCACAAGGAATATGCAGACATGCAAAGAAAATCCTGACATGCAAACCCTAAAAATAGCCTCGAAGATTGAATTCGAAAAGTCGCTATCTCACTTGCATGTTACATCATCGCTAAGGTCTCAAAACCTGTATATGAATCTCCGCACATGCTGAAAAAACTCCTCGCATCTAAGCCCGAATTGACCTCGAAGTTGGAGTGCAAAACAGCAAGTTGTCCGTTTATCCAAATTTAACCCGCGGGAGTAGCTTGATGTGCTCCGGACTCAGCCGCGGATCATTCCATCTACAAAAATACCGGCGATCCGTTATCGAATTGCACACTTCTACTAAAAATAGTAAGTACTGAAATCTAATGAAATTTCGCTGAAAACCTAATCGAAACATACCGACAATTCAATGTTAGCCTCTTGATTTCAATTTATTCAATTCCCATTTGACTTCAAGTTACTGAAAGTTCAAAACCCTAATTCGGTGACTTAGCCAAATTTCACGCTTAAATTAAATGATGGGCTGCCCCCGCATGGCAAACAATTTAAAAGAGACAGAGAGAGAGAGAGACAAAAACTACAGCTGAAAGACCTAATGGAGCAAAATTAGGAGTTCCCATCTTGAATGGGGCTTATGTGTGAAAAGGTCACAATAGGTCCCCGTGGACGCCATATCACTTTCTATGCATACACAGTCGTGGAAGGTTGTGCTTGAGAAATAGGACCTCCTGGATGAATCACCAACTGATTGTTGGGTGGCAGAATGGGTTCATTACTGGCGCGTGATGTGTCAATGCTTGGTTGATCCCCGTTATCTGGTTTGGCATAGCAGCATACCCCAAATGGTTAAGTGGTCTAGCAACATTCATGCCCAAGTCGGAGTTAACTTTAATTGCTTTGGCATATGCTCCTTTGAGGTCAGGTGGAACTGGGTTAGCCCTTCTTACAAACATGGACGTAAGACTGTCCAAAGCAGCATAATATATTGGCAATGTTGCTGCATCATTCAATTCATATGGATCACGTAACCTTGTATACGCCTTATGAAATCTGTTGTTGAAGGTGCTGATTGGCTCATGTTTTGATCTTTTCACTTCAACAAATTGTCGATAGAGTTCAGCTGGTGTGGTTGGCAATCGGAATTTTGCCAAGAAGGCATCCTTTAGATTTTGCCAAGTTCGGATTGAATTTACTGGTAGGTTTATGTACCAATAATATGCTTCCTCTCCTAAGGAGCATGGGAACAATCGACATGCTACATCTTCATGTTGAATGTCTCGGTTTTGGAGAGTATCTTCAAAAATCTTGATATGTTCATTAGCTGTCCGGTTCATATCGCCGACCTGGAATTTGGAGCAAAAATGCTCCAGATTCTTCGGCATCTCATGATAATCGGCAAATGTAGTAAGAGGCGACGCGTTAGCTGGACGCCAAGCCATGGGAACGTTTGGCTGATTTATCTGAACTGGTTGAATGGGTTGTACAAATACTGGAACTTGAGTAGTGCTTGGTATGGGAATCTGTGGTGGCGGTGTTTGGAATAGACTGGAAGAAACTTCTCCAGTTGGTACTCCTCTACTTGGTGATAGTATCTCTTCAATAGGACTCTCCGCACTAGATGTTTCACCTTGTGATATTTTTGTGTTCTTTCTTTGTTTGTTTCTATAGGGTGACAACTCCACAAATTCTTTGAAAGAATTAGGAGTAGATCTGGTAACTCTTCGAAATCGATCTGCTGAGAAAGAACCAATTCGATCCAGTGTGCCTTCTTCAATCTTGTTGAGGACGTGTAGGGACCACTTCAAGAGCTGGCTGGTTTACTTGTTGACGAACTTGTTGATTCTGCTGTCGCTGGAGAGCTTCGAATCTTTCTACAAGGAGATCTCTCTGAACGTTGAACTCAATACGCCTGGCTCTCTCTTCTTCCTCTTCAAGGATGAAGCGCATTCGAAGCCAGTCAGGGGTGTTTCTTTTTACTTGCCAAGCTAGGCTAAACAATTCGGTGATAACGTCTTCTTGTTCGTCGTGAAAACCCAAATTTGGCTGCAGTACTGGCTGTGGATCCTGATTTGGATTAGGAATGTTGGCCGGGAGCACCATTCTTCATGATTTTGGAAGAACTTGGATTTGTTGAAGACGAACTGGTGGCAAATGATTGTTCTATCTCGTCAAAATTTTGTTTCAAGCAATCAATTTTCTGCCTTATCAAATCTCTTTGAATTGCTTCTTCAAAACGTTTTCCTTTTTCTTCTTCCCTAGCAAGAACATGGCTTGTCTGACCAAACTGAACACGATCGGTCTGTGTTTTCCAAGCTAGTGAGTACAATTGATCAATGATATCGGTTGGTGGTTGATTTGGTTGCTCAACAGGTATGTTAAAAGGAAATTCATGTGGCAACACCATACTGCATCCTGCCTACTTCGAAATGATTTCACTATCATTGCTTCGGGCCCTCCTTCTAGCGCCAATTCTGTGTTGATGTGTGTTTTATGACTCACCAAGCACTTTAGAATAAAGAGTCCAGAGACACTCTATCCTCTCTTGAAAAACTATCTCGTATGCTAAGATTGCTAGAAAGGTCATACAGTAATTCCAATGTTTCTTAAGCTTAGGGATGGACAAGCTCAATGGATGATGTGATATGCTGATTTCACAAAGGGACCTTGTGTAGTAAATTACTCAAAGTAGGGATTAGGATTGATTTGACGTTGAATGCTCTTGTGTTTTTGGGATTTTCGGTTTTGAGATAAAATAAAAGGAAAAAGGGTAAGGGTTTAGAAACTAGATTTATGCGAAACTACTCCTATGAACTTAAGAGACAAATGCTGAACAGTGAAATTTAAACCAATCTTTGTTTTGCCAAGCACAATGATTACAACTAGACAAAGATGATGCAATCTTCAATGGGTTTACGAATGATGTCCTTTTACACAATACCACCATCAATTCGAACAATGTATATAGGTAATAGAATCCAAGTTAAACAGTTTCAATGTTCAGACTAACCTTGCACATCAAATTGAAAATCATTCAATTGAAAAAGGTATGAACTAATTTCACTATTTCCAACACTATCAATCTTTCATTCATCTAAAAAAATGCTGAAAACTAATTTACTTTATTGAAGAAATTATGAAACCATGTGAGCTCTCAAAATAACAAATGCTCAACTCTGAATCCAATTATTATCTGAATAGCACTAGTAGCAACAATTTCATAAGTCTCTCCTTGAATGAATGAAATGCGTGGGGTTTATATAGGCACCCCAATTACAAAGCAACGGCCCAGATTGATTTGAGATCAATGGCCAAGATTATTTCAAGAAACCCTAACCCTAAAAAGCATAACCAACTCAAAGAACACATGGCACAAGCAAGACGAGCCACTTGGAGTATGGAAAATGATGACACCTTGCGAATCATTCGAGCAAGTGGGAATCCAAAATACAATTTCCATTGGATTGCTCCCTAGCCGCAAATGCAAGAAATTTAGCTAACACAAAATCCAGCTCGTCCATTGATATGCTTGGCATAGAATCCAGTTGCACTCCCATTACGTCCAAGGTTTCAAGGCATTGAGTGAAAGTACTTTCCCATCTATCTTCCTGTTTCTAAAAGTTATCCATAAAGGTCAAAAGGGAAGACATATCATCAAGCTAGTTCTCTGTAACAATCTGCACTTCCTTGAAGTAAATATTCATTACATTTTTCTTCAATCCTTCTAAATCCAAGCCATTTGCATCATGATGCTCCTGCCCTGTTAATCCTTCAAGAGAAGTGAGGATTTTAAACTGAATTTTTTCAATTGCATTCCGTATAACAGCACATTCTTCCTTCATTCCATCATATATCTTCCTTTTAGCCAATAAGGAATGATACCACCTGTTGAAATCATACGAGGCTCCTTCCTCAATAACACCTTCTTGGATTAATATTTGCAGGGAAACTTCCTTTAAAACCTTCAAACGAGGTATCACTTTGTCATTTACGTACTGGAAGTCTTCCCAATTGTCTTCAATTTGACCAATTTCTGTCATAAGCAAGGCAGATCTGTCATAAGTCTGAGCACATCTCTCCAAGAATTGCTCCATCTGTTTTGAGATATTGTTGATCCAACTCTTAGTTGCTTGGCTTGTGATCCTCATAGCTTCAAGAGTATCAACGGATTCTAGAGGAAGAGATGATGGCGGAATAAAAGCTTCACTTTCTTGGCGCAAAGGGGCTGTTAGCTGCTGAATGAACTCTATTAGCCTTAAATTTTCTGATTCTAGCCTTTCCTTCTTCTCCTCTGTTTTGTCTAATTTCTCCTTGATGGCCTTGGAAGTGTCTGCTAACTCATGGAAATCTTGATCTATCGTGGTTGGCCCAATGTCCAACGTTGTAATATCATAATCCATTGGAGTAATCTGATTTCTTGGCTTGTCAGTTTTTGGGGCTGCAACTTGTAAGATTCGGGATCCTGCTTCATTCCTGGTAATCTGAGAATACTTTTTAGGCTTCTTTGGCATTTTAGCTTTGCCAATCCTCTCTAGGAAGTCTTGCATGCTTTCAACTGGTTGAACTTCATCTAGAGGTCTAGACTTCTTCATCAAACTTTCGGTCAACCAAGCTGGGATAGTGGATAATTCCATCCCATCTTCTAATTGAATATCATCATTAATTCCTTTCAGAGCAGAAATTACTTCATCTCCCAGCTCTTCATTGTTTTCAAGGACCTCAGTATCCCCTATGCCTTCAATCATCAATGTATCACCTCCTTCCAAACTCTCAGTGAGGGCTTCCTCTTGGAAAGAATCCAACTGTTCTAACTCTTGAAATTCGACCTCTTGTTCATGGCTTGGTTCGATCTCAGCAATGGACACCTTTTCTATTACTCCAACAGATAAAGTACTTGAAGATGATGGAATTTCACTCACTTTTTGCTTCTTACTCTCCAATTCTCTGTCAGCTGCTTCTTTTTCCTTCGTGTGAAGATCTTCACTCACTACCTTTCTCTTGCTAGGACATGAAAGTTCATCAAGACTTTGCCCAATTGTTTTCCGCTTTCCTTCATCATTTGTTGGTTGAAAATTTTGTATACCTTGAGGATATGCAAAATTGTGGTTTCAGCCACAGCACGTGAGATAAACTCTCCTATTTTCAAAGGGAAGGCTCCCCCTTTTTTATCTATTTTAACAATTCAGAAATACACTCTAACTATAAATCTATTCTAAATTTGGGTGAAACTCTGTCTTTTTCTCTTTTTCCAGAAAAGACACTTATTCTTTTCTCTTGTTTCAGAAAAGAATCACAGCTGAAAACATAAATGATTTATGAAGTAAACAAATAAAGAAGCAAAGTTTCCATAAAGGCACAAAGTCCTCCGTTGCTCCTCCGGGACGGGAAAACAAATTGAAAGCACAAAGTCTTTGACAACTTACTCTCCTATCAACCTTTTTAGATGATTTTCTGGTAACCAAGTACAATATGTAGCAGCTCAAAATAGAAAATAAAAGCAACACAAAGTCTGCAAGTTACCCCCTTCGTTTGAGCATTCTATAATAGCTTCAAACATGACAAACAACTCAAAGTTTGCAGTATCAAATCTGAAAACCAATCTAAAATTTTAAACGCAATAAGCAACTCAAAGTCTGCAGAATTGAGTTTAAATCTCTCTTGTATAACACCACAAAACCCACAATCAATTTCAGATAATGTCGTCACATTACAATTTGTACCAACACAAAGTTTGGAAGCAATTTGTTTTCTTTATTGATTGCAATCTGATTTACATCTAAACTCAAAGTCTTAGAATGCATTCACAAATTGGCAGAATTTTGTTGCATTGCCAAAAGATAAAAAATTACAATAGACCCCCTCAAGTATTTATAGGAGGGAGGTTTGGAGAAAAAGGTGGGAGGATCTCAACAAACTTGAGAAAATCTCTCAACCGATAACTAATTGCAATTGACTTATTCAAAATTACAATCTTATTGTAATTTGATTACATGTAATTACATTTTACAAAAATGCAAGTGAAAGAAACACTTGCAATTACAATTTTTTGCTTTCACATGTAACTTGTCAAAACAAAATAGAAGTAAATTATATGTCATCCTCTATCGATGAAGTCATCATGTTGCTACAAACTGCTCTTTAATCAACTGTCTTTTCCTTTTCACAATTCTAAGATGTCTTGATTCACTGTCCTATCTCAATAGACCTGTATAGGACTGCATCTCCATGTTACTAATTTCCATAGGTAAAAAGATCTTTTGATGAAGAATATCCTTTTTAAAGATTTCTTGGAAATATCATCATTTTCTCTTGGCATGAATGTCCTTCAGCTTGTTCAATTATTCTTCACTCTTCATAGATCTCTGTCTAGCTTTCTTGTGTTATCCTTGCACATATCTGTGATCTATCTTTTACTTCTAAGACTCCTGAAAATCTGCACTTTAGGACTGCTGCTGCTTCTTCTCTTCACGAATCAATTCCTTCTGCATTTTGATATTCAAGAGCTTTGTAGCCACTATAGAGAGCATCCATAACTGATGTAGATGTGACTCCCTTTTTATTGAAAAAGCACTTTACAACCTGTTTAAGAATGACATCTGTTTGCTTTCTTGACATACAGTGCTGCTCATCTTCATTAACCGCTTATCAAAAAGTATCAAAACTTGACCATTTTGTTGAGTCTTCTCTCA
>VDFB02231734.1:0-12913 GCA_007258455.2 Sequoia sempervirens
AGATCATGAATTATAAACAATAAGGAAGCTCTTAAAGTGAGTTTGATTGAATGACCATCCCTTAAATATTGAATTGCTTCAATTCCTTTCCATAGTTCCATTAGATCATCATATAATGGCTCTAGATAAGCATCTATTAATATCGATCCACCGCCTAACTCTGGTATAATCAATGTCTTTGTCCGGCATCGTTTTAGTTAACTAACTCATAGATTATGAGATTAAATTCGGCTTTAAAACCCAAGTTGACCATTTAGTACTTTGATATGAGAATGGGTTCACCCCATCTAGAGCCAAACCCAACCTTATATTACGAGGATCTTGAGAAAAATCAGGCCATCTGTTATCAAATTCCATCCATGTCTTAGAATCAGGCACATGTCATTGTTTTCCATCAGTGCTCTTATTTTTGGCATGCCACTGCATAAGTTCAGCAATGTCTCTGCACCTATACATTCAGAGTAATCGTGGGATTATCGGAAAGTGGTGAAGAACCTTTCTAGGAACCACAGCTGATTTCAACCCTTGTCTATACCTCACTTCATGACATTTCGGACATTCACTCTCATTTGCAAGATTTTTGCGAAATAATACACAACCATTCACACATGTGTGGATGTTTTCATACCCCAAGCCGAGCTTACTAATTTTCTTTTTACATTGACTTCATTTTGTTGGCAATGTGGAGTCAGCTAGTAACAATGAACTTAATAATGCCAATAACTGATCTACACTCTCATTTGTCCAGCCATGTACCACTTGCAAGTTAAGAATTTGAAGGATTGTTTCCAAATGAATTAACTTGCAATTAGCATACACAGGCTTTAAAGCATCCTCCATTGACTTGGCCCAATCATCGTTTAGACCCTCATTCAACATTCTATCAACTTCAAACCCTTCATCAAACATTTCTGTCTGTTCATCTATGTTTGGTGCCACTTCATCTATGTATGTTTCCTCTTCATCTCTCACAGTCTGCAATTCTATCATATCTTCATAATAATTGTAAGCCCAAGGGCTTACACCACTATGCCCATATCTTATCATATGTCAATAAATCATATTTCTTTTTTTCACCTTTCCACCAAGACAATTTTTACATGGACATGGATATTTGTCAATGTCCCTCTCATCAGCTACTCTCTCATCATATGCATGATATTGATCAGTATTCAACCTTTGACGTTGATCCATCTGTAATATTGTGCATTCCAGTATTAATTTAGTTTTTGATTTAAAGAAAAACCATAAATCTAAAAATAGAGATGCCAAAACATTGTTGAAAGTAGTCAATTTTAGTAGAGACCATAACATAAAGAAGAGGATATAATGATTCATTGTTCTGAGATCTATCTTACATTCATTTGAAGTTTACCTACTGAGAATGGAATATGCCTATTTTTCCTATCAGCTTACTTTCGACAATGAGGGTTTTGAATTACCTCTGAATTCACTGCAGAGGGCTTCTCTGACTTCAAATTTGTTGCAGAAAACTCCAAATTCCTTGCCCGCCTTTTCAAAAGTCTCCAAGTCCTATCCAAAAAAGCTTTATCGCCCATGCAAGTGCTTCAATACCTATCCATGAGAATAAAAAACATCAACAACAATCCAATTTCATTCCCATGCCAACAATTATACATTTTACAAGTTGTTTGACTTATAAATATAGACAAGTTATGTAAACCACTAGATAAATAACATTTAAAATAAATAAGAAATGGGGTATGGAGATTCATGAACATATAATAAGAAGTGGATATTAGTCTAATTTTGTTGTGACAAATGCTCTTCTAAACATGTATGCAAAATGTGGCAGCTTAAAGATGGCACGTAATGTGTTTGACAAAATGTCTGACCCAGATGTAATCTCTTGGATTAGCATGATTGTTGGATATGCACAACAATGATCTATTGATGAAGCTTAGGGTTTCTTTATAGAAATGCCTCAAAGAGATGTGGTTGCATGGAATTCCATGATTGTCGGGTTTTTGCATAATGGGCTTCTTAATGAAGCCTTGAAAATCTTTAAGCAGGGGGTAGAGTATGAGTTAATCTTGATGTGAGATGAGATGAGGGTCCTAAGATGAACAAACTTCTATTGCAAGAATTGTCATAATAGAGGAGCCAATTCAATATATACCTCCAACAACGAATAATTTTAAGCAAGAACATGTTTATTCAGAGGTCATTTCTTCAAACAAGAACCTAGTAATGGAAAATGACAAAGAACATTGTAGACTTGTAAGGGATACAAAGGTGGATTATTTTAATATGATGGATGTTGACAACAAAAATCTAAGAAAAGAAGAAAAAGAACAAAGACATAGTCCAAAATCAGCACAATCAGACAATAAGGGCGTCAAAGAAATAGAGGAAAATGAGGTGGCATCTAACCATGCCTTGATGGATTCTCAAAAACAAGAGCAAAAAGAAAAATTCACTAAGAAGAATATTGCTACTTCACATGGGAAAAGAGCTAAAGTCCCCCATAAGGGAATTCCCATTCCATCAAAAACACCATCCAATGTTACATCCAGGACATCCAAAGTTCAGGTATCATCAGGGCCTAACAATTCTGTGAGGGGTCTTCCAAAAGTTTCAGCAAAACCAGATAGTGGTGTTGTGATTAGGAAGGAGGCTGATGTGGATGCAACCAAGAGGAAAAAATTTGTTTCCTTGATTGCATTAATTAATCCTAGAACAGATAAAAGAGCATCGACTAGACAGAACCTCGGGGACAAGAAACAAGCCTCAAAAGCACAACTAAATAGCTCAACCGTGACCATAACTTCAAAAAAAGAGGCTTCTTGCAATGGGGCACTAAAGACAGCTGACTCGAGGACACCTCATAAAGAGAAAACTAGGCATCAAAATGATAATCTGACAGCTCCAAAGAAAAAAATAGAGGAAAAACAACCTAAATAAAAAATAGGAGGAGATGCAACTAGATCAACTTCTGCAAGGTCTCACAAATCTCCCAATGCAAGTAGGTTGGATAACAAAGCAAATGGAGTAGTTTTCAACTTCAAAAGTGATGAAAGAGTAGAGAAGAGAAAAGAGTTCTATATGAAACTGGAAGAAAAGATGAATGCTAAGGAAGCTGAGATGAACCAAATTCTTATTTCCATAACTAAGGAAAAATATCGAATCTTATTTCCATAACAAACAACAATAAAAGTAATGGTATTTACATTAAATTGATTTCCTCTTCATAGAAAGCAAGAAGAGAAGCATCAACAAATGGAATAAAAAATGTAGTAAAGCCATTTTTTTCTTGTAACAAAAATCATTCACATGATGGAATATAACTCAATATATCATGTTATGCTGCAAAAACCTTGATGACATAAGGTGAACTATGAAACATAACATCATTCAGAAGAAAGAATCAATAGGAACCCATCCAGTGACCTTGTGGCCCCCAAGAGTCTAGACCTCAATGGAAAACCTGGTAAAAAGATCAAACTCAAGATGCAATCATGAGATGAGAATTCTACTATTGATAAGAACATTTCAGGCTTCCCAGACATGAAAATTAGTACAAAAAGATATTAGAGGACCCCAGTACAAGGCAGATGTAAGATAGTAGAAAAACAATCACCAAACTATTCTAAGTACAAATAAATATTATTGACTTCCATCACAACTTCTCTCCAACATAACTCGTAACAGCCATGCAACAATATGACTACAAAGTTATATCAGTGCCTACTTAGTCCCCATCTAGTTTGTCATTTTCATCTCCAACTACAACAACCTCCTTCTAGTGAAACCCTCTTGAAATTGCTATCATCACAATGAAACCAAATCCTCATTTTCAAAGCATTAAAACTGCAGCATTGAAAACATCTACAAGCAGACCTATAACACCCTCATATGTTTATCATCTTTTATTTCTTTGATTCCCCATTGCATTGAGTCTCCTCTTTGTGCATTCCTTATGCTGAATAAGTCAATTAGTGTCAAATCTAACTTGAAATATGCTGAAAATCTATTTTTTTTGCTATTATCAAGACCAAAAACAGAGTTATCTCAGATTTGTCATTGAGAATGGAATTTGAACTTTTCCTCAAGAGTATAATCTCTATTGGATACCATCAATCAATCAATCACTATTGGCATCTCTAGTTTCATCAGAATATGAGGAAGATGATGACACTATAGGGTGGATAGAAGTAAATTACAAGAAGGAAGCCCTAAAAAAACAATCACATGGTTCTTTGGTCTCACTGGAAAAAGGGTTTGACCTGATTTTCAGACTTGGTACCATTCTTAGTAGTAAATATGGATATACCTGTGTGAGTTGTTATAACAGGCATATATTTTTCTTTACAGTATGTATTTCATGGTTTCATTATGGGCCAGGGCCCCTTAATAGACACCCATAATTTAACCAAAAAACAAACAAACAAAAAAACAATATTAAGGAAATGTAAACAAAATGATTTCCTTAAGAGGCAAATTACCGTAGAAATGCCCTTGATGAGTAGTAGTTTTTTGAGAGATGTTCTAACCAACTCCCCTTCAACAAGAAAATCAAATGGATGAGGTTTTTCTACACAAAAAAATGCACTTTTGAGACAGATAACAAAAACATCACTTTCCAATTAAAATATGCTAACTATTACTTTGCATTAGTATATTAAATTAGATCAAAGAGAGAAATCTGTTATAAAAAATTTCATTTCATGAAAGTTGTTTTAAGGCAATACTCATACAATAAAAGTAAGGTCAGATACTAGCACACTAATCAAAATGCTAAGAAAAAAACAATGTTCCATGAACAAAACAGTTGATAGTAGAAAGGATATCATCAAATGGGTACAACCAGTAAGGAATTGTACATAAAGCATATTTTAAAGTTGGACCACCTGAGCTAAGTAACACTTCAAAACTTCTTGTCGCACACCATTGCAAAGAGTAGTGAACCCATCCACCATGACTACCTTGAAGCCTTCAAAATTCTACTTCTTATTGTAATTTGTATCCTTCATGCTAGAAGAATCTCCTCCCTATCTTTATTTTTAAGATTGATTGAAAGCGAATGATTTGAAGATGGCTTTTTAGGAAAGAATTAATTAAAAAATTGATTTGTTATAATAGCAAGTAGTGGTGCTTCCATGCCATCTTGTAATTAGAATTTGACAACAACAATGAGGCACATAAATATGGGATAGCAGAAGTTATTTCTGGTTTGTATTTTGAAATCTATATTTTAAGATTGATTTTCTTTTTTTAATATTAGCATATGTAAGTTTTATTATACTATTATTATCTTCATTTTCTTGTCTTTATCTGAAATTTAATGAGTTGACAACTTAATTAGCTAGCATAGGGGATGGCTAGTAAATAAGATAAAAATTTTCAATATGACAAAGTAAATATCTGTGAAAATGGCAGTGCAAAATGTATTTAATTGGTGAGAACTTTAGAGTGATTCTCTGTGATTTCTCTATGTTGTTCAGACATGCTTAAGTTTTGGAGCTCTTTGGGAAATACTAATAGTTGTTGCAGCAATGTCTCTTCGCTCCAATTCCTAGTATCAAGATGTTTTTAGAATATAAATGAACAAACCAGAAGTTATCTTGGGAGAGTTGTCCATCCTTACTGACCACTTAAAATTCTTTAGTATTACATAACAGGCAACATCCAATGAAATTTTTGTTGTATTGCAGCTTTGTTGAACAACCGTGAGTAGCCTTTTGGTGATTTCCTAGAGGTATTTGAAAAGAGTTGCCTCTCTTGTTATACAAGATGATAATAAGAGGCCGCTATTTTCAGCATAATTATGAATTCATGAGCCCGTTTTTCAATTTCTTGCATAGATACTACTTCTGGGTGAAGATGGAAAAGTTATCAGCCCCAAAACCTTAAAAAATATATTTTAATATATTTTTTGGGTCCAACAAGCATTGACTATCACATTAATCCTAAAAGCCTTGCATTAGCTTGTTCTTTTGAGTTTTGCATGTTGAGGACGGGTTTGCTAATTCTTTGTCATGGTTCTACATTTTGCTCAATCCCTAAGCAGCTATATCAAGGTTAGACACCAGAAGTTTTCTTGTAATATTTCCTTAGTGTTTACTTGGTGACATGTGTTCTAGTTGAACTTTTGTAGGTATGTCTCAAAAATGCAAGAATATCTATAACAAAATATTGTTGGAATGAATGTTCTCGTCTTTGCAATGTAGGGCTCATCTCTCTCTCTCTCTCTCACTCAAACACACACACACACAAACACACTGACACACACACAAACACACTGATTCACTCACTTTCTCATACCTTAACTATAGCAAGATGATTGACAAGTATTTGATAATTTTGATGCATTATTTTCTACTCTAATGAGATTGTGTTCTAGGAAGTAGGGCTCTTCTAGTCCCTCACGCCTTTGGCTATATTTAGTTTATTGACAAGTATTTGATAATTTTGATGTATTATATTTACTCGAATGGGATTATGTTATGTGATTTAGGGCTTATCTAGTTTCTCTCTCTCTCTCTCACACACACACATGGCTATATTCAGATGATTGACAAGTATTTGATAATATTGATGTATTGTTTTCTACTCTAATGAGGTTGTGTTGTAGGAAGGTCCACGGCAACCCTGATTGCTGATAAGAATATCAACATGGTTTCTTTTTTTTCAAAGGGAAAATAAAAGCTTTGTATAAATATTGGGCCAAACCCTCCAAATGATGGAGAACAATATTCTAAAGCATAATGTTAGTTGGTAGAGAAGTAGTCCAACTGTCCCCAAATTTAATAAAGTTGTTCTTCATAGGCTAGCAAAAAAAATGCCTCAACCTCTAAAGCAACAGATATTAACATGCAAACCCATAACATTGGAATATGAGCCTATAACCAGAGCTTATATTCTATTATTCAGGCATGACACTAACCTTATTGAAATACCTATATATAATAAATGGTGTATAGAAAGAGGACATTGGAAAAGAGACAAAACATTGTAAGTAACAGGTATGTTTGCTTAATCAAGAAGACTATCATCTGCTTCAAGTTGTTTATGACCAATCATTCATATCTCCATTATCTTTGTTGAATTCCTGAATGGTAGAACAAGTTTTGTAAGTTGCTACAGAAGAGAAGTCCAAAAGCTTGGACAATATGAGAAGCTATTTGGCATACTTAAGTGAGACTTGGTTGCCTGCCTATCAATGTACCTCATATACATAAGGTTGCTGGCTGAGGTGCCTTGTTTGACATGCTCTACTTGGTTGCTCCTATCTTTCTTCATCATCTTCCATTTTAATCATTAATGTACCCTTTTCAAAATTATGCCAAGTTGAAACCTAAAATTACCATCATATATTTTCTGTAGGTTTTGGGAATTTTGCATTAAAGAAATGGGATTAAAATTATAATAAAGAAGGCCTCAAGTAAAGTTAAAATATAAAATAAAAATGTCTCATTTAATTAAAGTTTATTTTAAATCCTCTCAAATGTCAATCAAGGGTCGTGAAGGGAATTTGAAGAATTATGTTTTTTGGAGGGAAACTCTATTTAAAAGAGGCCAATCAAGGAGGAGGAGGCATATTAATCAACCATTCTATTTTAGATTTCTACTCCTTGTTGGAGCATTGAACTCTGGTTCAATTAACTTGAGGACGAAAATCCTCTAGGTCTGGGATTAGAGGATGAAAACTCACAATTCCTTGGAGTGATTTCATATAGGAGTCACTATTTGGCTGAATGGTTGAAATTTCAGATTGATATTAATATTACCTTTGTGTTGAAGGGGTGTTGTGACTGCTGGAGTAATTCTGCATTCTTTTGGGAAAAAATTTATCAAGTTTGTGGCTTCGATCTGCACAAATAAGGAGTGTGCTAACAATTAGCTACCAACCACCATATAAATCACTATCTTTTAAGCATGGTAATGGTTTCCTTATGATTGTTGGTTCCTATTGATACATTACAATATTACATCATAGGTGCAGCAGTGAAAAAGGTTTCATATAGCTAGTCATTAGGCTCCACATATATAAATTGCATCATTATATATAGGGTAGCACTAACTCAGATAAAAAGTAGATCCATATTGTAAAAGCAGCTCTTGTACTACTATCATAACAACGATCTGAGTTTGGATTATGGTGTGTTGTCCTTTAAAATCATTGTCACAACCAAGACATTGATCATTGTGGCGACTTCATTATTGGTCTAGGTATCAAGGATTGTAAAATCTATTATTATTGAGGTTTCAAGACTGCAGGGATGAACATAAGTCCATATTGTATGCTTCATAACAACTCTGTGTTACTGTTCAATTGAAAGTATTTTTAGTGGCTTTGGATCTCTTATCCACCTCTTTTTCCTTTGGAACACAAAAAGTGTTCTTTCTCTAATTTCAACTGCCTCTTTCTCAGCCGAATTGATAGGTGGGAGAGGCTGCATTTGGATTGAAGAAACAAAAAATTGATCCACTAAGTCACAACCATCACCCTTGATACCTTCAGTGCCCCATTGCAGATTGATTTTTTCAATTTGATATGTTGTCATTCTCATCCAATCTCTCTTCTTGATTTCATATTTATCAAAAAAATTCTCCCAGAGATCCTCCACATGCAGGACATGATTGTATGTTGGTCTCAAATATAAGTCAATCACCTTCCTTTTAGTTCAATTTTCATGCAATTTGGTTTAATTTTGTGTGAGTTATTGTGGATTTACTTCAGACTGCTAAAAACCCTCACTAGGGTAAACAGGGATATTTGAAATTATGTTTCTCTTGATTTAGAAGTTGAAATCTGCTAAAAATTGGTGAAAGGAGTCTTGGTAGCATGAACTTACATATTTCTAGGGTTTCAATTCAGAAGAGCAAGGATAAGGTGGGCAAAAATCAAAGTTTTGACTGTAAATTCTATTAACAGTCTGATAACACAAAGTTGTGAAGCATAAATGCTAGGGTTTGTGGAAAAGTGTTTGAAATTGAACTTCTAATAGACTCATAAGCTTGAGCACATCAAATTAAAGAGGTTTGAAGTGTTGGTAGGTTGGAATTATGTCTAGAGGTCAAAGAACCAATAACCCCCTGTTGTATCCAAGGCCTAATTAAGCCTATTACAATCTGAAACAAAAAGTTTTGATTAACATATTACAAAGAACCTTCATCCAATGTGTGATGTGTTTTAAATAAGTTTAATGGATGTCTAAATATGTGATTTATTTTGATTTTTAGTGCATGAGTAAAAAGAAAACTTTTGACAGTCTCATGTACAGACCTACAAGCTTTACAAATAGTTAGGGAAGGAAGTGCAATTAGAATAAGAAGTCTGTGTACCTGGGCATAAAATGAGTTTATTCATGTTAATTCAAGCCTACTAAATCCATTCCAATTGTTGAAGTAGATATTTGTGTCTTGGAAATCAAAATTTGTAGTTTGGTGGCTTATAGGCATTATAGTTGCACATTATGGACAGTCATAACCAATTGATGAAATAAGAAAGGGACAAGGTTGTAATTGTTTGTTTTTGATAAATTGATGCTTACAAATGTGTCTTGAAGGCCATTGGGGGTTGGGGAGCTCTGATTTTGCAATTTTGAATATTTGAATCAATTGATTGTGAAGGAAAAGGTGAATGAATAAGACAAGAATGTTTTGAGTTTTGATAGATCAGACTAAGAAAGTGAATTGTCTTCCTCTGTACTCTGCATCAAGATCAAACCCATATGAGCAATAGTGAAAAATATCTTTATGTTTTTTTTTTGTAAACCTACTAATTGCTTTGCTAGTAGGGATTAAGTTTACACATCCACCATTTCAAGACAACTCTTTTAGGTTGTGCATATGAAACTCGAACTTGGACATAGCTTTTACAAGCTCATTCAAAAACCAATTGTCCACAATCCTAGCAAAGACTTGCATACCCACAAAATAACATTAGAATAAATATATGTCGCAAGTATTGTTTTCAAGGGAAAAATAAAATAAAATAAAAAATAATTAATCAAAAACCCTTAGCCCTTTATCCGAAAGAATTTATGGGCAGACTGAAATTTTTTTAGGGTTTTTTTAAGTTCTATGAATTTCAAACTTCGTGGATTAAATTCAGTGAACCCTGTGACTTAGGTCTCTACTGATGGAAACAACTAAGGGATGTTCTTACTACCATTTTCAAGTAATCTTTCTTTCCCAAAGAAAACTAAGAAATGTGTTGGACACAGTAGGGTGCTTGTCCTGTGCTTGTCTTGTGTCCCATGTTACACAGATGAAACATGCAGTGTTGCTTACAAAGTTAAAAGATGTTACACAACAATAGAATTATTAGAATACCAATGTGGTCATTTCACATACCATAGCTAAAGGAAATCGAAGTCATACCTGTGTCAGGCATACAACTTTTGTAGGTATTTCTGGAGGTCCAAAAGCCCCAACTTGAAGTACAAGCTTCTGCAGATATACCAAAAGAATGCTTTGCTTACCATACATGAATAAGAAACATAGAATTACAATAGAAAAGGAATCCAAATCTATTTTCTCACTATAAAGATGATTCCCTAGTCTTACCTGTAAAGCTATGTGTTGTTGAGCCTGAGCTAAGACATTCTCTTGGTCTGGTTTTGGTTGACCACTACTATGAGAAGGAAATAAGATGGAATCAATTAGATTGTCAGAAGTATAGATTAAAAACAAATAATATAGATTCAATTGTATTATAGCCTCATGCATATCTATACCTGGCTTTAGCACGGCGAACAATCAAAGTTTTATCTCCCAATTTAGGGAAGCACATGCAATGTCTGTCACAACTGGATCCTAATATTTTTGATAAAAGTAATTAGCATCTTGAATATGACAAGAAATAATGATGCTTGTGTCAGAGTACTGAAAATGCCATTTCAAATAAAATTTGTTAAGAACTTACAAAAATATCAGCATAAAGGCTCACTTGGTAGATGCAAAACCCATAACCTTTTGAATTCATGGTATCTCTATCTTTACATTCACCTATGCATTCACCTGTGTTGTATGTAAAATTTCAGATCTTTTTCATCTTGTCTACTGTGATATCAAAAATAGACTTGAAAACAAATGTGAAAAATTTGAAGGTTCTTATTTAAATTCACCATTCTCATAACTGAATTTCTTGTGTATTTGCAATCACACCACCATATAATGAAATAATTAGGAATGACTTTATAGTTGTCATTAGTAGGTGGAAAATTAGTTTGAGAACACTAATTGTATCGAATCTATTGAGATAAACAATGAAAATAGACTATTAATTCACAAAAATCTGTTTTAGAATGAGTTTGTTTTGCATAAAGATCAGGGGTTTTTAACAATATTACCTGTTTGCTTGCAGACGACCCATGGGTTGAAGAAAACGGTAGCTGGGGCATAATATTTTCTATAGATCCTGATCATTAAAAATCCAATACAATTATCACTTCCCACCACACTCATTGCAAGCCTTCCCGCTAGAAGAAATTGCATCCCAAGTGTGATGCCGCGGTTATAGCAGCACACGAGAGAGCCAACTCAGAGCCATCGAAAAGATGGGAAAAAACATCAATTTTAATTTTAGGGAAAAGGTGTGGGAAAATTAATTATATTTTTAGGGAAAAGGTATTTTTCTATTGTCTTAATTTGAGACAATATAATATTAAAAAAATAACTGAAATATGTTTAATTTCTATTGTCTTAATTTGAGATAATGTAAAATAAAAAATATAACTTAAATATGTTTAAGATAAAACTAGCAATTGCACCTTGGTGTGCAATGGGTACACCGAAGAGGTGTGGAAGGTCATTAAGAGAAAATTTGGGTCTATTTTTTGGTAGGGTCTTTATCAAATGATATTGTTTATGTGAAAAAGGTCTCAATGTATTGTGAAGATTTCAGTTTTTGTTTTTGCAAGTTTGTATAAATGTTCGAAAGGATATTTTATTTTCTTGGTACAAATAAGGACCAACAAAAGTAGAAAATTTTGAAACATTCTAGATCATTGAAGAAACCCACAATATTCAAAAAGAAAATGCACTCTATGATGGATGTTAAAGGTGCAGTAAAGCCACCTAGACAATTGCCTTCGAAGGTGGGAACACAAACAAAAACACCAAGTGCAAAGTCAATACAATTATCTGATCCAAGAAAGGAAATGAGTAAGATATGATCTGGATTTGATAGGCCTATTATTTGGTTCTTTGCAACACAGTATGGACAATGCAATAATGACAAATGGTGTGCAGAGTAATAAGAAAAAGGCTGCTTCAATAATTTCTAGCAAAGTTAGAAATGATGAGCTTCAAAAGTGAATAATGCCACGTCCTACAAGTGTGCATAAACCACTTACTTCAAAGACTCCAATGCAAAAGCCTCGCTAGATCAAAGAAAGCTTTCAATGTTTGTAAAGCCAATACCAAGACTTGTGAACAAATTTGAAGCAAGGTCAGTAGTGAGGCCAGTGCCAAAACCAAGACTTGTAAAAGTAATAGATAAAATTCACTTGTCCCCTGTTTAAAGGTACACAACCAAAACTAACTCACTTCTATTAACACATGTATAATTTTAGTCTCTGCTATCTGATTTTAGTTAATTTACATACTCAACTTTTATATTAAAAATTTCACCTACATTTAATTCATTTTAGTCATTCAACTCACATTAGATATTTTAAAGGAGATTATTTTTATTTTTGGAAGTGTATTCTTGAAAATTATTTTATGTAAGAAATATATTGTAATATGGGTAAAAAATCATTTAAAAAAAATTGGCATTCATAATTAAACATACTTATTCAAATTATACAACATATTTGTATGACATAGACTATTAAATATTACAAATTTATATTTTAAAAAATTAATTTAAATTTACAAATTATGGATAACTCCTTTTCCAATAAGTATTAAGTTAGGTAGAATATAAATGGACTAGAAG
>VDFB02231739.1:2987-17426 GCA_007258455.2 Sequoia sempervirens
TTCTCCCTCCCTCTCTCTATCTCTCCCCATCTCTCCCTGATCTCTTGCTCCCTCCCTATACCCCTATCTATCTTCATATCTCAGCCTATTTGTCCCTTTATCTTCCCATATATCTCTATATCTATGTCTTTCTCTTCCCATTTATCTATCTCTCCCTCTCTCTTTCTCTCTCTCTATCTCCCCCTATTTCTATCTCCCTCTCCATCTCTATTTGTCTTTTTCTACTTATCTCTCTCTCTCTCTCCCCTCTCTCTATATCTCCTTATATCTATATCTTTCCATCTCTCTCTCTCTCTCTCTCTATATATATATATATATATCCCCCCTCTATCTCCCTATCTCTCTATATATTTATTTCTCCCTCTATCTCTCTCTATATCTATATCTATTTTATGGCTTTTCCTCTCTCATTCTATATTCATCTCTACCTCTATCTATAGGAGATACAAAGGTGAAGCATTGGACCTTCCCAAAGATCCACCAGTCTCAACACTACTCCCAACTATTTTGAGCATTTAAGTAGATATTGTATGCTAGATTAGGAGGCATGTGTCAAAGCTCATATTTATTGATGCAAAATAGGTCCAAAGTCACAAATTTGGCATAGAGTTAGTTATAGTTTTGTACAAAATTTCAAGTGCCACATAGAGCAAAGATATTCTAGTTTTTTATATCATGTCATCAAATTTGGCACTTCATCAAGATTTGTATCTTCATCAAAATTAACAAAAGCAAAGGTATGTACTTGAATCCCTTGCATTTAAATTTTTCTATATATATAAATATTTTAATATTTTCCCTCAAATCCATAATATATATATTAGTGTGTATTTATTTATTGAAATAAAGAATTAACCTAAGTAACACATTAAGAATTCTAAGGATTTGTGCTTGGAAAAAATGCATAAGAATTTTTTTTGTTGGATGTTGTGTTGTATAATTTAGAAAAGCTCAAAATATGAATAGGATTTTAAGGCCATATATTATGGTAGCTTACAATGCAAAAGAAGGAAGGAAATCTATTATCAATTTTAATCTACAATTTAATACCACATGAAAAACCACATGTAGTATTATCTAAAATTAATTCTTGACATATTAATTTTATAAAATACACTTACCATTCAATAAACTTCTCCCAAGAAAGAAACCCTAAGTGAACATTAATTGAACCCTAATTGTAGATTTCCTTAACTCTAATCATAACCCTAGAACACTAATCCTAATCAAGCCTAACCCTAGCCTTAAAGTTATCATATAATCTAATTATCTCTCTTATCTAAATTTGGGTTGAATTATTTTTCCTTTATTTTTAATTGCATATATTTTTTGTTTATTAGATATTATTTTATGAATATATGCAAATATAATTTTACTTCTACATTCATTCTATACCCATTTTTTTCATGATATTTTAACATTCATTTTTTGGAATATTAGATCAATCTCACACATATAAATATGAAACCTCAACATTTTAAAATTGAATTCTACCCAAAACATAGACACACAATTAAACAAATTCTCAAAAGAAGAATGACAACATCATGCTGTTCATTCAAAATTCACTCAAATCCACATAAGGAGAGAAAATATATTAGAATTATATGTTTATTCATGCTTATAAGTCATATCTGCATACAATTTAAGATAATTTGCATATATTCATCCAAAACTCAAAACAGGTTATCTATTCTATTCCGTCCGCTTGGGGTTTTAACAGCCAATGGCACCACAGATATCACTTCCTCATCAGAGGACATATATCTTTCTACCCATATATTCAACTCAAAACCTAGCTAGTTCTTTCATCAGTTCTCTCCCTACAAATGAGCCTTGAATTCCCTTTTATATGACAAGGGAGCAACAAGCTTCGGGCTCAAATGTAATTTCACCACAAATTTTCATTTGAAAAAAATCTCCATTGTATTTTACTTTCATTTCAAAACTTCCCACATGTTGAATCTGCAAAACATAGTGGCGCACGAACTGGGGAAAACTAAAAGAAAAGGGAACACAAATTTTCATCAAAATCCCTTATTAAGCTATCTGCATGAAAAACCAGCCAATACGGCAAATTGCCTGAAGGCACCACAACAACTTCTTATTTACACCTGCCCTTACCAGCACTTAGACCCGGTATACCGCACATACAATTTGTTGCCCAATGCGATGAACCCTCAACCTCCTCTTCTTTCTTGTCGCCCTTGTCTGGTTCCTAGTCTGTCCCGCGGGGTTTTAACAACCAATGGCACCACGGATATCACTTCCTCATTGGAAGTGAAGTGATTGAAGCTGATGTAATCACAGATAGTAGTCGGTCGGTCTTGGATTTGCATCATCGGAAGTGTTGCTCCTTAAAGGGTCAATGGGTGAGTGTTGGCATCGGATAAGAGGAGCCATGCCCATACCTTATTTTCCCCTGCGACACTAGTAATAGAGCTATGGCCCTTGCCTTTGTCATCTACGGTTGAGCAACAACGTCCTAGAATTGCAACCTTCTACTACATCTAGTGGGCACAAGCCTGGGCTTGTCAACCAAAGCACCTTCCTAAATAGCAGGACCGAGCTTTTGTGAGCTCAAATGAACATACCTCCTTATTGACTTACTCATTTTCTCTTCTTAGACAAGCACTCAAACTTGATTAGACTCAGCCCACAAAGTGCTCTAACTGCTACAAGAATGACACTATTAGCAGTTAATTCCTCTTGTATTTATTGTGTGAGGTAATGGCAACCTTCATCAATGCTTAGTAAAAATGCATGTGCAAACATGGAAATTTGGCGGCATATGTACTGTGACCATTTAACTAGAGCTGCATGAGAATCCAAAGATTACCCTTCATGATTTCCAACAACATCTTCACATAGATTGAGATTGATGTGACTACACAAGCAAGGAATAATTCATTAATGCTTCACCAGTTGTACAATAAAACGACCAACATGTGCTGTTTTCCAAATTCGAATATTGCCCGCTGATCTCCTGAAGAGTTGGCAGATCAAACGGTTTATCTTGGGCTAACTCGGTTTGACATCCAATGAAGCATCATTCACCTTCCTCATGACCAATAACATTAATCCATACAGGACACACATCTGCCTTTTGCTGACCTTGCACCAAATAACAAGGTGACACCTTAGGTCTTTGAGTTGGTGGGGTACGATCGAGATCTTCTCCCATATCTTTGAATCTAAAAAACTACACATTGCACGGTTAGTATTTAATGAAAGGCTTTGGCTAAGTCGTCGGTGACATGACCACTGGGGTTAATGGCTTAGGCTTACGTCACCGGATTAAAATTAAAATCCAACTTTGATTTTAATACTTTATTTCCTCCGCAGGGTTTTATTTCCTAAGTCTCGGTTAGCCCTATTAAATTCTTCTCCCAACCCTAACAAAGATCAAATGATTAAGCTAAGGATTTTATTTGTTGTTATAACTTTAGTTCTAGAGAATTCTTAATTACCAATTCTTATTTGTTCATTTGTATATGAATCCAATTGAATGCCTTTCCATATCATTATGGAAAATTTTATTATTGCAACCCTAACTCTAACACTAATTAAACCTTGACCCTAACCTAATTGAACTTGTATTATAACCCTAACTCTAACACTAATTGAACTATAATCATAACCCTAGGTATTGTTGAAACCTAACCCTAATTGTATCAAAACCCTAGAGAACTCTAATTGAACCCTAACCCTAAAATAGACAATAACCCTTACCTTAATTGAACCCTAACTCCAATCCTGGCCCTAATTTAAGACTAACCTTAACCCTGACCTTAATTAAACCCTTATTGAATTATAACCCTGGTGATCCTAACCCAAATTGAATACTAATTGAACCTTAACCCTATGTGAATATAGCCTTAATTAAACTCAACCATAATCCCTATTTGAATTTTGACCCTAATCATAACCATAATTCAACCCTAACTTTAGTGAACCCTAACCTAAGCTTATGAGTTCAATTAAGTTTAAGGGATTCAAATAGGGTTGGGGTAATTAAAAGTGGGTATAGGATTCAATTGGGATTAGGGAGATGAGGTTGGGGGTACATATTAAGGTTCTATGATAGGCTTGGGGTTGTGTTGGGAGTTCAATTATGGGGCGAAAGGTTAGTATTAGGAGTTAGGGTTATGTAATTCAATGGGTTTCATTAATATTGAATTTAGAATCATAGTTATGTTTAGGGTTGGATATAAAAAAATTAAGAGTTACGTTTGAAGTTAATTAGTGTTAGTTTAGAGGTTGGGGTTATGGTTAGACTTATAATTAATGTTAGTATTGAAGTTAAGATTCTATCACTTTAATAAAAAATAATCTTCTATAAATTCATTCAAATTTTTTTTGAAATTATATAATTTAAAATATTTTCAAATTTACCTATGTTGATATATGAGAGATATAGCAAATCTAAACTCTATACCATTTATAGTTAAATTTAAATTATATTTTATTAAATTGTTAAAAAATTTAAGTTGCATATAAATAATTTTGTGTTCTTATAATTAACTTGACATTGTGTATAAAAGGTTTAAGTTATGAATGTTATAATATACAAAATAAATTTGTTTTCAATGTTTATTTGTTAGTTTAAAAGGTTCAATTAGGGTTAGAATTTAATTAAAATTAGGTATAGGGTTGAATTAGGATTAGGGTTGGGGTAAAGATTAAGGTTCTATAATAAAGCTTGGGGTTAGTGTTATGGTTCAATTGGGCAAGGCTTAGTATTAGGGTTAGGGTTATGGATCAATTATGATTTTATTAATGTTAGTTTTAGAATCATAATTATGTTTAGGGTTGGATATAAAATTAGAGTTTGGTTTGAAGTTAATTAATGTTAGTTTTAGGGTTGAGGTTATGGTTAGACTTATAATTAGTGTTAGTATTGGGGTTAAATTCTATCACTTTAATAGAAATAATCTTCTATAAATTCATTCATTTTGTTTTGAAATTATATAATTTAAAATATTTTTAAATTTACCTATGTTGATATATGAGAGATATAACAAATCTAAACTCTATTATATGTTGTTAAAAAATTTAAGTTGCTTATAAATAATTTTATGTATTTTTATAATTAACTTGATATTGTGTATAAAAAGGTTTAAGTTATGAATGTTATAATATAAAAAATAAATGTGTTTTCAATGTTTATTTGTCAGTTTAAAAGATGTGCCAATAATGTTGCAATCACTAATGATTAATTTTTCCTTGATGGTTAAAATAGATTGGTAAGTAAATTTATCATTGATTTTTTCTTGATAAGTAAATCAATATTTCATAAATTTATCTATAATTCTTATTAAATTTTTCTTAATTATATTAAATTATATTTTATTAAATTGTTAAAAAATTTAAGTTGCTTATAAATAATTTTATGTAACATTTTTTATAATTAACTTGATATTGTGTATAAAGGTTTAAGTTATAGATATTTATAATATAAAAAAAATAAATTTGTTTCAATGTTTATTTGTTAGTTTGATGTGAGAATAATGTTGCATAGTAATGATTAATTTTTTTTTCTTGATTGGTTAAGTGATGTGTGAAATTATTCTATGTTAATTTAATGTTATGAGTGCTTTTATATAATATAAAGAAAATATTTCTAATATATTTTTAATGCATCTTTATATTTTATAAACAAACATCTAAAATAAAAATGTGATTGTAAAAAAAATACAACTTAATGAGTGAACATACATTTAAAGTTAAAAGTGAAATTATAAAACAAATTGTAAATTTATTTTATTTTTCTTCTATAAATATAATTTTTTTATTTGTCATCTGCTTAGTAATGCTCACTTCTCCTTTTAATGAATGTTTTATTTTGCAAGGGTTGATTTAGTGTTGTCGTTGATCTATTTCTTGCAGATATCAATGGTGCCTGCCATCCCGTGATCAGGAATTGAAGGATCGCGAAATCACGGGCAGGCGCCACGTGTCCTATCCGGGGGATCAAATTTGCACTATCGTTGACCAATTTCCATTTGATCTGAGCCATTCCCCGCCATCCCGCGATGGTGCTTGGGTTGATTGTGAAATTATGGGTGGGTGCCACGTGTCTCATCCGATGAAGCCTAAAGAGTAAAGGAAACACTAGCCAACTTTAAATGTATTAAGGGGCGGATTACTAAAATGTTCTCGAGACGCACATGTTCTAAATCAATGGATATGTTATAATCTCACTGGAAAAGTTGCTCGAAGGTTAACGACATGGTTGGCGATTGTGTTAAAGGAACAAGATCATTGATGCTCAAGATCAACGGTTGCCCACCATCGCACGATTAGAAGTTTCAGGATTGCGATATTGTGAGCAACCGCCACGTGGACTTCCTTCGTAGTGTATGGTAAGGTGGGCCCCTTATCGCCGTGTTGGCAATTATGTTAGCTTGTTTTGAAGGTGGTCGTCAATGATTTGATCAAGCTGAAGAATCGATGGCTCAAATTTAAATCTACATCAAATATCCTTTTTAGAGGGGTTTTAAAACATCCTGTGCCCCATCGTTTTGTCTAGATGTTGGCCCCTTCAGTTTTAAATTTGGTGGCTTCCATAGGTTTTTATTTTCCCTAAGTCTAGGTTGACCTTGTGCTTTGTCATTTTAAAACAACTTATGTTATTGTGTGTCATCCGCCTGGTGATGTCCCCTTGCCCTTTTAATAAAGGTTTTATTTTGTAGAGGGTTGAATTAGCGCTATCGTTGATCTATTTCCTATAGATCAATGGTGACCGCCATCCCGCAATCAGGAATTATGGGATCGCGATATCACGGGAACTTGCCACGTGTCTCATCCGATGAGGTCTAAAGAGTGAAGGAAGCATTAGCCGGTTCTAAATGTGTTAAGGGGCAGATTACTAAAGTGCTTGTGAGATGCACATGCTTTATTTCAATGTGAATGTTATAATTTTGAGGGAAAAGCTGCTCGATAGTTAACGAAAAGGACGACGACCATTTTTGAAGGAGCAGGATCTCTGATGAGAAGGATCAATGGTTGCCCACCATCTCACGATGGTAAATCGAGGGATTGCGGTATCGCAGGCAACCACCATGTGGTTTTCATTTGTGGCGTATGGCATGGTGGGCCCCTTATTTCCGTGTTGGTGATTATGTCAGCCTGTTTTGAAGGTGGCCGTCGATGATTTGATCAAACTGGAGGATCAGCAGTTCAAATTTAAATCTGTATCAAATGTGGTTGGAGCCATTCGTGCAGCCCGCGAATGAGCTTTAATGGCAGATGAGACATTTACTGGTGAGATTTGATTGATATAAAATCAATTTTCCTACCTCATTTGTATCACAAAGCATCCAATTATTTCTTGAAAACAATTTCAGAGCCGAAGGTGAAATTGTGAGCCGCTGCAGCCAGAATTTGGAGTTTATGTGAAAAGAGTCATAAGTTTATTTTTTGTGCCTCCCAGTCATTCTGCACCTGAATTTGGGAAAGGGGTTTTCTATGCTTGTCATTGAGCTTATTGAAATCTCTTGTTAAGGCTATAGTTTAATCATAAATTGTGAGGAATTGCAGTTTTTTACTCTATAGTTTCCTATCTCTGCTTAGTCCTAGCCAATTGAAGTGTAACATTGTAATGAAGCCCTAGTTTTTCCAAGATGGCATCAACCAAGCAGCACTCTGGCCACATTGAATATTTGAAAAGAAACTTGTACGATGATTTCCCGGATCAGTTTTCATTATCAACAAATGATAGAAGGAAAGGTGTAGTGTTGATGCGAGGGAAAATCCTAGGGAAGGGGTTAGTGTGTAATTATTCCAACATTTCTGATGCTAGGGTTCCTCTCACCGGCTTAGAAATATTTAGATTGTAGTATGGACAGAGGAATTTTCCTCACCCTTTTTCAAATGGATGGATGTATGACATGGGGAAGCTGGTTGTACCAAATGTATTCCCTGATGTGGACTTACTTAGGGAAGTGGCCACGAGGTATGACCCTATTACACGGGTAATTAGGGATAATGATGGAGGGGTGCTACTAAAAATTAACAGAGAAGATATCCAACAGATTTTTGATTTGAGTGAGCCGAGTGAAGAATTGGTTCTTATCAATCTTGAGGAAATGAAGCAGAAGTATGCAAAGCTAAAATCTCTTTCTAGGGCTAAGCCGCTTCCACCTCATCTGGTCAAGGTAGGAGGTTCACAATTTCATATCAGCCCTAGTGACCAGGAACCTTTCAGATTTAATTGTTTTGCAAACCCTTTCCTGGCCACTTTCTATTCATTATGTCAGATTTTGGGTTTTAGTCTTGGTGCGGTAATGCTTATTGTGTACATGTTCATGGGGGTGAAAATACAACACCCTAACTTCTCTATGACATATGACTTTGCTTCTTTCTTGGCTGAGAGGATACATGAAGGGCTGTCGAAGCTGCAAAAAAATGATATTGGTACTCAATTATTTTTGTATTCTATGCTGATGCATATGTTTCTGTTTAGGAATGCTAATTTCTTTTTTGAGAAGATGAAATTAAGGCAATCAGTTGATGGAGAAAGGTTTCCAGTACAGATATGGGCAGCAAATTTATCCTGTAATAAGGAAAGCACCAGTTATGTGCAATTTGATAATTGTTTTGCTTCTAGATTAAGGGCTAGATTGATGGTGAATGTACCTAGGATCCCTGAGGAATTGCATGATTTCCTTAGGCCAAAGGCGAGGAAGCCAGAGTTGAGGGTTTACCATAACTAGGGTGACATTATCCCATACCCAGTCAACATTGTCTTGAGAGAATATGGATTTTCGGGAGCCCCTCACAGACTGCCATACAATGTGCCACCAAGAGTAGGGTTTGTAGAAGTTATGTGGTAGATAGGTTGTATTCATAAAGACAACCTCACTAGAAGGGGGAAAGGAACATTCTTCCCTGATTATACAATGGTGTCTGACTTTGTATTTTCAAAGGGAGGTTGGACACATTTTGATAAATTCTTTTCTGATTACCATTTGAGATGTGGTCCAAGGCGACAACATGATCCTGAGGGTTTCTTTGCTCTTTTCAGACAAAGAATAAAAGATGGAAAATTTACACATGAGTTCAACTTCCCTGAGGACCTGATTAGAAATGAATTTGATCTAAATAAGTAGGAGTCGAATAAGGAGAAATGGATAGCTTATAGTAAGCTACCGGATGTTGTGCATGAAATGGATCCGAAGTATAATCCACTGTTGGAGTTCAGTCCATACCATAAGAAAATTGATTTTCTAATGAAGAAATTCAAGGAGATTATAGACATCTTGAGAAATAAAAAGATAAATTTAAGGCTAAATCTAGGTATGCAAGAACAAAGTGTTGGGCCAATTGAAACAAGGTTAGTATACCAACCTACAAAAAAGCGACCCATCTATAGAAGGAAAAAGGATAGTAGCAGTGATGAGGAGGAAGTAGATAGGAAGGGGAAGCAAATAATGAAGGCGCCTCCACGACTAGGTCCAAAATTCAAAGTACCTAGGGCAGTTAAGATCATTGATTTAAAGTCATCACCAAAAGATAGTCCCCCATCACCACCATTTGAGCCAAGCCCTAAGAGGCAGAGAATTGATCACCCACATGAGGATCTGACAAATGAAATTATTGTTACTGATCATGACATGGAGGTTGGCATGCTTTCCCCTCCTAGGTCAACTGAATTAGTTTTGTCCGATTTAGATATGAAAGGTAAAAGTGTGCAAGATGCAAGAATGGAAGCATGCAGGGAGTTTTTAGATGACAATACATTTGTGAAAACTCCTGTATTCTTGCAATTGGCATGGAGAATGAAATTTGAAGAGTATCAAGATAAATGTAGGGAGAGAAGGGAACTAAGGCCTGACAGGTTAGACCAGAAGAATGATGAAGAAGTAAAAGCTGAATTGATGGAAGAGTTCAAGAACATCACTCTTGAAGAAGGAAGACAACTGGTGAGTCAGGCTGGTGTATTGATTTTTCTTGAGTGGGATATTGCAGATGCAGTAGCTTTTAATGCTATTATGAAGTCCAAGAATCCTTTTCAAGATTCTGAGGAAGAGGTTAAGGAAACATTGCAAAACTCTGCCTTTAGTAAAGAATATGAGACCTTTTCAATTTGGGCATTGGCTCCACAAGGGAGAAAACCAAATATTGTTGATATTAATCCAAATTTCAGAGGAGGATTAATAATAGAGAGAGCTTCAGAGACTTCAACCATCGAGGCCAATAATTTAACTGTAAATGTGGCCAAATTGGCCCAAAGGACTGCTAAAAGGGAGGAGGCTGAAAGGAAGAGCCTAATGGAGAAGTATAATATTTTGATTGAAGAATATAGTAAAATGCAACAGAGGAATGTTGAATTGCAAACTGAAGTGGAAAGGTTCAGATATAGACAGATTGGGGAAACATCAAATGCTCCAGGAACCAATACATTACCTCCCATAGCAGGGTCAATGCCTCCTGCTTCTCAAAATGTTTCCACACCAGGGTCTCCCATTCAGAATCCTGCTCTCACCCCTCCTCTAGAACAAATTGATGAAGAAACTGAGTGCTCTGTTGATCAAATGAAGAGGCAGCTCATACAGAAAATTGATGAATTACAGACATCATTAAGGATAACAAAGGAGGGATTTCTTTCAAAGGAAAAGGAGATTGTTACTACTATTTTGGAGCACTTAAATGAAGGGGTAGTTAGTAAATTGCAATATGTACATTCTTTATATTCTTTTCTGTTGGAAGCAATAAATGATATTGATAGGGATCAGGAGGTAGTGGTACAAATAATTAAAAATTGGATCCCTAGGGCCAATGATCTAGATATCATGAATAAAACCTCAAGGTTTGATATAAATAATAGGCCCCAATCATTGAAGCCTACTCTTGTGTTAGTAAAATCATTACAAGGTTTTCAAACCCTACCAAATGATTTGAGTAGGAAGATTAAAGAGTTGGTAAATAATTTCAATGATTGGGGTAACACATTGTTACCTAATATAATTGATGAGTAGGGGAAAATCAGAACACTCCGACAATGGCAGGATCAAGGAAATAAGGTCATCAATAATCAAATTAAATTAATTTGTGATGACTTAGATTATGATTTTTTGGTGAGTTGTATGGATAAGATTATTGGTACCATCTCATTTTTGGAATCTTTTGAAAGAGATGCGATTCAGGTAGCGGTAAAGTATATGCCTTATAGTACAAAGGTAAATGAGGTGATTAATTTTAACTGGCCTACTAATGAAGAATACCAAAAGTGGGTAGCTAAGTATTTGAATGATGATGAGTAAAAGAGAGTGGACTATGGACATGTGGCAAATCTGATGTTGCGGTTACAACGGTCCCAGTTTTGTATTGATGAATTTCTCGGTATGGGTTTCTTGTGGTTTTTGAATCACATCAACTTTCCTCAGTCAACATGATGAACATGAATATGCTCCAGGATGATTGCAGTTGTAACAATTTTTGGAATATCATCAGGTGCTCTAATCGGCTAGTGATGTGTGTACTTTCTAGCCCAAAGCTTGTTTGCTCCTTCATTTTTCTATAAGAAGGATTTCAAGGCCATAAGTACGGGTTAGCAAGTTAGATAATTTTGATCGAGTCTAGGCGAAGTTGCAGAGCTGATTGTAAAGATCAATGGTTTTAAAGAGAAATGCAATTTAGGTTCTAAGTCACTCTGTGATAGGTTTTAAGTTCATGAGGATTTAATGTTCCATAGCAGTATTAGCATTTGAATCGAAATGATAACTTCAAGCTCGTCTCTCTCCATTATATGTGCATATCTGAACTTTGAATAAAATAACTAAGGGTTGTTTCATTCAGCTCACTGTTGTAGTGTGCATGATTCTATTTTAGTTTTAATTCAAGGAATTAATTAAAATGCTTGAATGGGATTATAAGCAGATATGTTTTGTATAAGGATTTGATAAGTAGTATTGGGTTAGAATACATAATAATGAAATTTTAATGCAATATTGTCAGGGACCTTCTATGTTATGTATTACATCTGTTATAAACCTTTAAGTGCTTATAACTTTGACTCCTGCAATGGATATATGGCACTGATCTAAGTTGCACTCTTTCGTTTGATTCAGTATTTGTTCGTCTTTTCCTTAAGCTTGCTACAAATTGCAAATCAATGACTATTTTATATTATGGGTTGTGTTGTAGTCATCCCATGCTCCATGTAGTTGATATTGTCGAAGAATAGCCAATTCTATTCAATATTATAGTGTTGAGCTATTAGGTGGGATTATCTATTATTATTAATGTTGTTTACGATAATGGTGCAGAGGTTGTAAACACATTAAGGGATTCCCCTCCTAGGTCTTGCAAAGCCTGAAGTGTAGGAGGTTTTGAGTTCATAGAGATTTAATGTTGTATAATAGTACTAGCATTTGAGTTGAAATGAAAATTCCAGTTCATGTCTCTCCATTGTACATGCATATCTGAACTTTGAATGAAATAACTAAGGGTTATTTTATCCATCTCACTGTTGTGGTGTGTATGATTCTATTTTAGCTTTAATTCAAGGAAATAATCAAAATGCTTGAATGAGATTATAGGCGGATATGTGTTGTATAAGGATTTGATAAGTAGTCCTGGGTTAGAATGCATACTGATGAAATTGTAATGCAATATTGTCAGGGATCTTATATGTGATGTATTAAATCTATTATAAACCTCTAAATGCTTATGAATTTGACTCTTGCAATGGATATATGGCACTAATCTAAGTTGTAATTATTCGTGTAGTTCAATATTTGTTTGTCTTTCCTAGAGCTTGCTACAAATTGCAAATCATTGACTATCTTATACAATGGATTGTGTTTGAATTATCTCCGCCGCTCCAAATAAGTTGATATTGACCATGAACAACCAATTCTAGTTGATATTATCTTATAAGTGTTTGAACTATAAGTGAGATCATCTGCTATTGTTAATGTTGTTTATAATAATGGTCGCGGTTGTAAAAGACATTAAGGATCACCCTCAAGGGTCTTGCGGTAAAGTGTGAGCTTTAAAGTCCTCGTCGGTTGAAGTTGGGTGCTTGAGCTGCCTTGATTGGAATTGGCAATTCCATGGGTAGATTAGAGGAACAAACTTGGTTACATTGGGAACCGAGCATGCAAGTCAGCAGACAACCACCTCTGTGACTTGTCTTCTATGATCACATGAAACTAAAAGCACTAATTTCAAGGTTGCTAACATCACTATTGAAATGTTTTAATTTTTTGACCTTTCAAACATTAAAAAGTACATCATTAAATTAATTGTGTAATGGCATAAAAATTAAAAACATCATGAATTAATTATGTAACCACATAAGTCAAATATATTTTTATCAAGAAATTAATATCAAATAGATAATATAATCACATAACTTATACATTTCAATGTCATTGATCTTCTTCTTCATCCAACTCTTTGTCTGTATCATCCGATCCATATTCGACATTGTAAGGATTGGTCATATCATCATCATCATCATCATCATCAATATCAATTTCGATAATGTCATCATCCACATAGATATCATCTTCATGAACATTAACTCCTACATCATCATGATCTAGTTCCTCCTCTTCGACATCTTTGTCAGGGACATCATCAACTAACCGTTGATCTTGATCATCATCTACATCATCTTCTAGTTCTTCGGTATCTTCTTCTTCCACCACATTATACTTTATCATCCTTCCTCTTGGATCATGTCTAACAACAAATGACCAACCCGATTTACCTGGAACCTCTGAGTAAAATACCTACTCACATTGGCTTGGAAGAACATAGGGCTAATTTCCAGCTCGCTCAATCAACCTTGTATTAACCATGGTAAATCCATTATCATGTTCAATAACAGTTCTCTCAGGATCATTTTCATTCAATCGTAGCCTGTACCATAGGACGAGGAACAAAATTAATCTAAAGGACTTAAAGTCACACTCAAGTATATCATCGAAAATCTCATAGTATCAATTTTCTAAGACTTCTGGATGTATGTTGCTTCTAGATGAAACATTAGTCACCTGAAAAACTGCAGTTATACCAGAATCACAAGTTTTCTTCATGTCATCAAACATTTTGATTTGAAATTTACGACCATTGAACCACATAGCCTTGTGGTGTTGCACAATATGTCAAACATGTAAATTATTGCAATATCATTAGGTTGATAAACATATTTATTCTTGGTTAGATATTATTTTATGCAAGAAAACAATCTCAAAATATATATACATCAATATACTTGAAAATAATTAAATATGTAGATTTAATATATTTATCGTGCTTGTTTATCTCTTAAACCATACATGCTAAATCAATTTCCCTTGTGTAACATTGGAATCTCCATTACAATGAGCTTCTTTAACCACTGAAGCCACACCTTCCCATGTTAATGGGCGACTAGATTTTTGACATCGTTCAATCCATACCATCATCTAATCAAGATTGTTG
>VDFB02231740.1:0-14252 GCA_007258455.2 Sequoia sempervirens
TATGTGAAGAAGAATTTTAAGATATCAATCACTTATTCTTATAGTGTGCATTTGCTCAGGAGTGTTGGAAATTTGTGCTAAACAAGTTAGGCTTTTCTTCTCCTCTACCAAACACAGTTTGGGATCTATTCCAGGCTTGGCTTGTGCTATTCAAATCTTCCTTCTTTGCATGAATTTTGTGTTTAGTGCCAGCTATGCTGATTTGATCAATTTGGTGGGAACGTAATAAGCACATTTTCAGGAAGATTTCTTCTTCAGCCCAAAGTGTACAAGGAATAATTGAAAAATAAATGGTAGAAGCAATTAATGTTTATGTCCAAAACTAAAAGAATGTTAGTCCAATTTTTATGACTTGGGATAATTGTGTACTAAAGAGTTAGAAGAATATAATTCTTCCATTTAAGGGAAGCTTGATGCAAAATTCTAAATCAAGGCTTGATAGGAATCAGTTCAATGGCACCCTCCTCGATCTGGATTCTCTGCTAAACTTTGACAGGTGCTTCCAAAGGCAATCGAGAGTCTAGGAGTGGGTGTATGTATTCATGATTCTTCTCCGCTACTTGAAAGTTCAAGTAATTTTCTCTCCCTTCAGGCACAAACAACATAGAAGAAGCAATGGCAGTTCTTCAAGGCTTGAAATTAGCAAGACAGTTAGGTATATCAAGAATTCATATAGAAGGGGATTCACTAATAGTTATAAACTCATGTAAAGAAAGAATTTGTTATAATTTTCATTTAAAGTATATACTATAGAATGTTTGTGGGTTGATTGAAAAATTTAAAGCTTTTCTATATTTCAGAGTATATACAGAGAGGGGAATAAAATAGAAACCAATAGAAAATACTAAGTTTTCAATAAGAGGTTTCATCACGTAAATCACCAAAGATGTGTTTTTTTCCCATTATAGTAAAAACACTGGAAAATGAAACTCTTTTATTAAAAAGCACACCAAGTCTAGATTCTATAGATTATAAAGTTCAGCTCAGAAACATAGTCATCTTGGGTTGTTGCTTCGTTGATGATGGGTCAATTTGATTCATTCCTGATTGTTAGAAGTACACATAAGAAAAGCCTTGTGTTATAATGATTCTTTGCTAAGCACAAGGATGTATTCCAAATAGGGGAAGGATAACATATGTTGCGACAAAGATCTGCTTACACCACCAAAGTTCCACCTATACAAATCGAAATATGTGCCAATAAAAAATGATTTTTGCTAATGTTTCTTCTATCTTGCAGGTACACTATGTAATCGTGATTTGAAATGCTTCTCTTACAAAATATTGCCTAGGTACTTGTGTTGCATGAGAACACACATACTAAAGCAGGGACAAATTTATTGCTAAGATCTACATGGTTAATCATCATTATTTGGTTGGCTTATTGCTTTGAGGTGGAAAGCATAACATCATTGTAGAGGGAATGGATCTATTTGAAAGGACTCTTCCAACTAGATTTGGTCATTTGAGTTAAGATTTTAAGCGTGCCTCTTTCCATTTTTGTCATTTCCAAGAAAGAATTGGGAGGTGTGATTTAGAGCAGAATTTCTTTAAATCCGCATTTTCCTAAGCTCAATTGTCATTAACAAGGTTTTGGAGAAAGGTTCTTGCAGTCATCTTCTCTCCTTTGTGGCTCGACTCTATTTCAACTCCGTCAGCCTGTTCAGTGGTGTCACCTGCTACTTCTCCAATGGGCTAATCAATGGTGTCATTTGTTTCTTCTCCAAGGGTTTGTTCAGTTATATTTTTGTGCAAAGGAAAGTAGGGAAATAAATTGAGCTTATTATTTGAGATGGAATACCGACCCAAAAATTATTGAGTGCCAGTTGTAGTTTGTGAATGGGAGTTACCCTTCTTAGGATATATTGAAAAGGAGGAACTACAACAAGCTTTCAAGGTAAACTACCCATCCATAATTAGCTACATTAAATCAGTAATTGGAGATGAAATATTGTATACAAATTCCCAACGTATAATATTCCCTACAAATATTTTGTCCATCTTTCTCTCTAACTTGATAGATTTAGTTCAAAATTTTCATACAGTCTAGGCATTTGCAAACAAGGTTGTGAATGAAATTTACCTTAAGAATAATGTCCTGTTGAAGTTTGTTCAAGCTTATGACTTTACCCAAGGTGATGGTTTTATTGGGGGTTGTTTCCATGGCACTACCTTCTAAACAAGCAAAGATACACTGATGCATGCAAGGGCATGAAATTGTCAATCCTCAAGGATTCTTCTAGCTATCTAAATATTGCACTTGGTAGACATCACTTTGAGTTAGGTAGAGTTGAATTTGAGAAATTCAAGAAGGTGTTTCATGCCATTTCATTCATGAAAACTCATGAATTCCCACAAGGGCTTCAAGTCAGTGTTCTGCCTCTGGTTCAAAGGGAAAATAGAGAGCGGCGTCAAGTCCTAGATATCAAAATTATGATGCACTCTCAAGTGGTGGCAACGAATTAGGTGCTTGTGGTGGGTCAGGAGAAGCAAGATGAAAACTCATTCTAGTGCCCTCATAGGGGAAACTAATGATTTCATGCTTCTAATTTTTGGTTTCTACTGCCAATGTAGCAGGCAATGGTTCATGGAATGTTTAGGGTGGAAGGTTTGAACGAGCGTAAGAACTAATTTATAGATTGTAATTATCTTGTATAGGGGTGGTTTTTGAGAATCAGAATGAAATTTGGGTTGTTGGGTAGATAGAAATGATCTGATGTTGGTTAACCTAGCTTGAAAATATGAATCTCATGCCATCTATGGAATTTTTGTATACATTGTTTACCTCTATTATAATATAATATATAGTCATATATGCCTTTTTATTAAAAAAAAATTGACCAAACTTGTGAATGTGAATGAATGAAAATACATTAATATGCAAGTATTATGCAAAATCAATGTAACATGCATGCAATTTTTTTTATTTTTCAGATTTTAAATAATGCGAAATGAAAATTTTAAACCCAAAATGAAATGCAAACTAATGCAATGCAATGCAAACTATTGAAAATCCTAGATCTAGGGTTTGAATGGACTCCAAACCAAAAAAATTAGATGTACAACATCGGGTTCACCAAAATGAAATGAAGGGGAATAGGTGAGGTAGGTTTTGAATGGGGGTAATGTACATATTTCCCTACTTTCATTAGGAAAAAGAGATCCCCTAGGATAAGATTAACTTTCAACCCTTAGGTGAGTCAACCTTAATGGAGATATTGTTGTTTTCCTTGTGATTGAAGATAGGGTAAATCAACCTGAAATGCACTTTGGGGAGAAAAACAAAAATAGTAAATAAAATCGATTGTGCAATTTAAAACTTGAATCATCAATTTAAAGCCTAAAACTATCAGAATCAGCAAACTTCAAACAAATCTAAGAAGGATAATATTTTATGCACCTATCACCAAAAGCTCCTACTTAGTATCCTCCTAGGATAGATTTGTTGATAAAAAGACCTTATATTTATAGGTGTTACCTTAATTATCCGACAATTAAACACCACAAGCTGCCCTTTTAAATTTGAGTTTAGATCATTAAAATACCGCCAAAAACATATAAAAAAAGGGATCCAAGAATTAAGGAGGACCCATTTGCCCTTGGGTGAATGGGTCCTAGACCTTAAACCTGGGTGAATGGGTCCTAGGCCTTAAACCCAGGAGACACATTTTCCAAGATGTGTAATTAAGTGTAGGCATTGATTAAATGTGGGTCTCCCTTTCAGAAAACAAAATTAATTAGGTTTGTGAATGCATAATTGGTCCAATTAAAAGCTTATTTAAGTGCAATTAATTAAGGAGATGCAAAAATAGTGTAAAAATGTAACGGTTTACATTTTTCAACACTACAATAATATACTTGCCATCTCTTCTCTTCTGGAGTTTTTCTTGAAAGGGTCTCTCCATGTAAAAATTTGGTGTCATTTTTGTTTTGTTGATTTTTCTATTATGATGAATGTGCAATCACATATATTACATCATATTTGGTAATCTTATCTTCAAATTTTAGTACACATACATAAGTTAATATTGCAACTTAGTTCCACCTTATTTTCAACATTTAGTATCATAGCTATGATTATATGAACAAGGGGACGTCTTTGTCTTAAGTGTTGGAGATTTTTTAGTTACAGTGGGAGCTTTTTTTTATGGTTTATTGCATATTTTTGAATAATATTTTATATCATGGCTTCAACCTCTTGCCAAGATATTAAAAATTTCAATGGAACAGGCTACGAGATGTAGAAATTAAAGAGGGGGGATCTTCTAGAAGACAAAGACCAGTGGTTGCTAGTTTCACAAGAAAGTAAACTAGCTACAACGAATGATGAAGATTGGAAAAGGTTAGACAATAAGGCATGAGGAACCATTTGGTTGTGTCTTATATATTTTTTTCCTTTTGAATGTCTCCACCGAAGACATCACATATGAGTTGAGGGAAAGGATAGGTGATATTTATCAAATTAAAAGTTTGTCTAACAAATTATATCTCAAAAGAAGATTGTATTCTTTAAAAATGAAAGATGGTGAATCTATAGTGAATCATTTAAATTATTTTAATCTAATTATAAGTTAACTTACATATGTAGATTTTAAAATTTAAGATGAAGATAAAAATCTTGGGAAAACTTAATTATTGCCATAGGTAGTGGTAATGTACAACCAGATATGGATTCCATGATCTCCATACTTCTTTTAGAGGGTATGAGAATAAATTCCATGAATTTTGGCTCCCAAGATGCCTTGCATGTATGGGATAAGTCCAAATAGAAAGGGCCTTAAGAGGATAATAAGAGGGAGAACTCTAAAGGACGTTTTAAAACCCCAAAAAGAGAAGAGTAAATTCTTGGAATTGTGGTAAAAGAGGGCATGTGAATAAGGAATGTAGCAATAACAAAAAATAATTTTGATTCCTCCACATAAATTTCCTTTTGATGATGATTATGATGCTTTGTTTATTTCAGATAACACTATTACTGATAGTTATTTACTTATTGATTTAGGTTGCTCCTACCATATGACTCTTTACAAGGAGTGGTTCACTAATTAGAAAATAATATGATGGGGGAGAATTTTTCCTTGGTTCCATTAGCACAAAAAGGATTTTTGGTAAGGGAAAGGTAAATTTATGTTTAAGTGATGAGAGGATTAAAAATATTGATAATATTTTACATATTCTAGAACTTGCAAGAAATCTACTTTCAATATCCAAGTTGAATGATTCTAGAATGTATGTGATATTTGATAAGTTTGGTTTCAGGTTGGTAAGAGGGAGTTTAGTGATAGCTAAAGAATATCGGATAGGGACCTTGTTTAGGCTAAATGTCTCTACTTTAAGCAACTTTTTCAGTGTCACTAGAATTGAAAATAAATGTATGTTGTGGCACCATAGATTAGGTCACATAGGTAAAAAAGAACTTAAGATTATCCTAAACAAAAATTTGGTTGATGGTATTTCTGATTTTTTTCTTGGTAAAAGTGATTATTGTGAACATTGTGTGTTTGGAAAACAAAATAGATCATCATTTCCTAATGGAAATAATAAGGCAAAGATATTATTAGAGATTATTCATTTAAATGTATATGGTCTAGTGGATATTGACTCTTTGGGTAAATCTTGGTATTATGTCTCTTTCATTGATGATGTCTCAAGATACACTTGGATTTATTTTATGCATTCTAAATCTGAAGTTTTCACTAAGTTTAAGGAATTTAAGGCCTTAGTTGAAAAGATAAAAGATTATAAGATAAGAGTGTTGAGGTTTGAAAATGGGGGTGAATATTGTTCCAAATAATTTGATGAATTTTGTAATTATGTAGGTATTTTTTGACAAAAGAAAACTTCTTATACTCCCCAAAAAATGGGGTAGTAGAAAAAATGAATCAAACCTTAATGGAAATATCTAGGAGTATGTTAAGTAGTGCTAAGATTGATAAAAAAATTTGTGTATAATTTTTTGGTACTACTTGATATTTAATTAATAGATCTTCTTTTTCAACTTTTATTGATAAAACTCCTTATGAAGTGTGGATAGGTAGAAAGCCTTCTATTTCACACTTAAGGGTCTTTGATTGTGAGACTTCTATTCATGTGCCTCAAGAGAAGTGATCTAAATTGGATCCAAAAGCACATAAATGGATCTGTGTTGGTTATGGCGAGAATGTAAAAGGTTATAAGCTTTGGAATCCTATAACCCATTGTAGAGGAGGGAATTTTCCACCCTCAAGATAATGGGATCTCAAGGAGAAAATTATCTCTCAGCTACCTCAATTGACATGACTCAAGTGAACTGGAAATGGAGGAATGCAAGATTTAATAGATTACACAAATTATCTTGACCTTTTAACATCAAAGACTAATAGTGCAAGGTACAAAGTTCTTTCAGAAAACTCAATAAGCTCTTTGTCTAGGATGAACACATGGTTTCCACATGACAATGCATTGCACTAGTGCCTCGTATGGATAGAAAATAATTTAAGTCATCATGGGAAAACTCGTAATACTCCACACAAGGTTCCAGATGTGAAAGGGGTACAAAATATAAATGTACAGTGAGTGTAAAGTGACAAAAACAAAGATGTTGAGTAAAAATTAGATGAAAATGACAAGGAGAGGTTTAAGATATCATGAAATGTTTGAGGAAGTTAAAGCTTTCTCCAAGTAGTTCTTCTACCTGCACCTACACACATAAGACCAAAGTGAAAGGTTAGGGTGGTTGTATTATATTTTTTTGTAGTCAAACCCCCATATTAGTGTTTCCACCTCCACGGACAGCCTTATGAGATAATGGAAATAGATGTCAAATGATAAAGAGAACAATATGCTTAACAAATAAATATAATACGCTTTAATGTAAAGACTTGAATATTTATACCCCAAAGAATAGAAGTTATGTAGCTTTCTATTGCAATGAATAAGTAACTAGAAACTCCAAGATGACAATGGACTCTTTGCAAGATGAGATTGTATTTCCAACAATAGAGTTTACTCTAGAAGCTGTAGAAGAGTTTTTGGAAGATATGTGTAAAGAATAGATGGAGAAAGCTATGAATTCTCAAGGAGTAATGTAGAATGGTGGAGAATGAGAAAATAAGAGAGTTGTGAGTGCTTTTCCAAGGGATCCAAATTGAATGAATTTGAATCCACAAGGAAGAGGGAATTTTTGGTCTAAATAGCCTACTCGAGTGACTCTTGAGGAGGTTGTAGGTTGGAAGAGGCCTTAGATTAACAAAGCATGGTAGGTGTAATATCTCAGGAACCAACTCAGTCATATATTTTCATGGGATGCAAGCATGGCTCGCAGAAATCTACATGGCATGCATAGGTCAATGAGGAAATTAGCCTCAATAGTCAAGAAACTGGGCATGATGAATGGCAAGAGATGGTTTTAGGTTGAAAGAAAGCATAATTATCTTAATTTATCTAAAGGTGAAGGTGTATGTAATGTGAAATTATATAGGATGCAATTTACAACAATACATTTTTCTCTCACTTTAGCAAGCATATGTGTTCAAGAGTAAATACAAGCTAAAGTAAATGGAAGAGAGTATTTGACCCAAGATGTGAAGGGGAAGAAAAGTATTCTATCCATGCAAAGTTGCCTCCAGTGAAGAGACTTGAGTCAATCTTGCATAAAACGGTTAAGCTACATCACCAAAAATATGTTAGGTGAAAAGTGGAAATTTAGACATCAAAAATTATTAAATCGACACAAGATGATTCCAATATGTATGGGTAGGAAGTTGTGTTATGTTAGGTACCATACAATAATCTAATTGGCCTATGACTGCTAATAAATGCATTGCAGCAAATCCATAGAAAAGTGACATAGACAATCATAAAGACAAATTCTAGTGGGTTACCCCCATGCTAGACGATGGATAAGATAGTTGGATGTAGACATTGATAAATAGGAAAATGGTTGTTTTATGGTTTAGGACATAGAACAACACTTTTCTCCCACAATCATTCAAGGAAAACCCTAGAGATCTCAATCTAAAGTATGCAAAGGAGAAAGAGATCTTGTAATAGGGTTGTCCTAGGGTCTGATTGGAAACTAAAGAGGGCTTCACCACCAAGATAGGCCTTGGAAAGACTAATGAAATGAAAGACCTAATGCTTAAACCTAATGCAATGCAAGACTTTACTAAATGACCTAGAAAAGCATGTAAATCAAAATAGAAAGCTAAGAAATTAGAAGTGTGCACCTGGAAGCCTGTAGAGGCCTGGATGGAGACTTGAAATGCTAAAAACACTAAAATTAGTTCCTTCTAGGACTCATATGATAGTTTGGGTGATTTAGTCCCAAATTAGGGCTTCTAGGCAAGAACATATATATCTAGCAAAGATGTGGTTGATACTCTTGAAATCTACAATTTTGACTATACTGGGACTCATATGCCAGAAGTGGCATATTAGTCCAATGAGGATTTTCTAGAAATTCAAAGTTTGATTCTACTCTTCAATGTCTGCTCTGTCCTTTCTACCTAATTTTCAGGCTTGAATCTTTGATTTGCAACCTGTAGATTTATTTAAATGATCTCCAATGCAAGGTCACAAATTTGACAACTTTCTCCAAAATTTCTCTTCAATGCGTCTTCAACCCAGATCTACAAATTACACATTAAAGAGGGAAAAATATTGTTTTGTTAAGAAAAAGGGTTCTTTCTTGGTCAAACCCTATTTTGGTAATCAAACCTTGTAATGAAATCAAATAAGCTAAAAGAATGATGAATGAACAAAATGTAATGTTGCAACTCACCAAACCCTAGAAATAAAGTGCTATAAACATGTATGAAATGGCTCCAATGGATGTAGATATACACTCTTTATTGAATGTTGTAGATCTTGAATTGAATGCTATCTTGAATCAAAAAACCCTACATCACAAATGTTAGCTCAAAAACAAACATGATGCATGATGACTTTGACATGATGCTTGATACTTGGACAATGCTCTAAAACACTTGATAATCAGCACATGAAGACTCTTGAATGCTCTTGTAAACTCTTGAATTCTCTTGTAAACTCAAATTTTCTATAAGGATGCTCATTCAACTTGCTAAGATGATTTCATGAAAATTATTAGGTGAAAATGAGTGAAATAACCTTGTATTTATACTTGTTTATGAAAATTCTCCTAAAATTACAACACTACAAGCCTACATCAAATTTAGGAGAATAAAATCTTGCCAAGAATTTGAATTAAGTTTAATTTTGGACCACATGGGACTCATATGCCACAAGTGGCGTATGAGTCCCATTAGACTTAACAATGGGACACATTTTCAAAAATGCTTAGAATGATGCAAAATCCAGATTGGGGCCCTAAAACCTAGTTGGGACTCATATGCCCAAGGTGGCGTAAGAGTCCCAGATCACTAAATCTAGGCCACACAATCCAAAAAACACCTGAATTGTGATTGGATGTTTGTTCATGTAAGGATTATCCTCAAAAAGATGCATTAAATGGGGCTTGTGGATGTAAAAAAAGGCCAATTAAAGCATAAAGAAGCCCAATTATTTAATAAAACCCTGGAAAAGTGTGAAAGTTTGTTACAACACTTTACAACACTCCAAATAAAGCACCAATAAGCTCATTTAGTTTACAAGGGCCCAAGACCTAATGCGAATATGTTCGAAATATTACAATACTAAATCAAGGCCATGTTAAGGAGTACTTTTTCCATCATTACAAACATATTTCAAAAAGAATAATTAGATTTAAGAGATCTATAATATGAATATGATAGTCTCTTCCCTTTAGAATAGCTTGTGCTACACGAAGGAGCACAAGTTATTTGGGTTCTATCATAAGAGGAATATGAGAGAGACACAAGGGATCTTAGTATTCGGGGTCAATATGATTCATATCAATAACATTTGTATATAATTGTATATGAATCATCATCATATCCTCAAATATTTTAGATCATGAAGAAGGAACACATGAAGACAAAGAAAAAATAAATTTTGGGTCTGCATAGAAGAAGACCTAAATTCACCCAATGCTTTGCATCGTCTCCAAATGTTAAAAATCAAAGCATGAAAAAGAGAAGAATGATGATACATAGAGGAAATGAATGATAGATTATCTCCCATGTATCCAAGTACCTACATGGGTATCATGGGTCCTCCAAGAGAAACTACAAACATATACAAGAAATTATGGTGGAACACATACAAACATACAAACTTTAATCTAAAGACATGAAGGGCACTGCCCTAGTCGATCATTCCTATAAATTCATCTTCCTCCCAATCTAGATCATAGATGGAAGGAGGTTAATCTGGAAAAGGGACATCAACAAAAGAAATACCAAGCATCTCACCTACAACAAGGGCTAGAGATGTGGTTGCTTCAATGTCCCCATCTATTAATTCTTGTGAGTTGAGTGTCAACAACTTTGTAAAAGTAGTTGATAAGGAAAAAACATCCTCCAGGGAGTCAAAAATACAATGCTATAAAGAGGAGTGTGGTGAATCAACTATAGGTTGTGGAAGAGTAGGAGCCTTAGTGCAAACCTATGGAAGAGGAGCAGTGACAAATTTTGGTGAAGGAATTTTCTTAATGATAAGGACAAAGGGAGAAAGCGAAATTGAATGAGCAGACTTCTTGTGGTGGGATTCAGGGATAGGGCCCTATTCAAGCTTGCATTTAGATATAAGGATAGAGTGTTGAGAGGTACGAGGAGTAGACTTTACCACACTAGAAAATTCAAGGAACATTAGGTAGAAAAGTGATGATAGGAATTCCTAGAGAAGGTATAATGAATACCTGCCTTTTGGGGCGAGGTTCATCCATGTCTCTTGAAGGGACTGTAAGATAAAAATAGTAGAAATAGACAAAATTTGATGACATGAAATAGAAGAATTATCCTCATCCTTTTGTGTGGCATAATGTTCTCTTTCCATTGTGCATCAATGGTGCTTGCGCTCATGTACAAGGTGGTTTTGACAAAGATGGGGCTAGGAATAGAGGTCTGAGAAGACATCAGAGCAATCAATTAGGTTATCTTTGCATCCATTAATAATGGACGAACAAGCTCCACAAGAGGGACCAGAGAGATTAGGGGTGCATGATCCTTAACCTCAATTGTGGGAACCTTTTCTACTTGTGCTTTTGGAAAAGAGGAGGAACAGGAGGAACCCTCAGGGGTTGAGATGTTAGAGCCACACACAAAGGACCAATCAAAGAAGATTTATCACCATTACCATATAAGTAGGGCAAGGGATGTTAGGAATAATTGGAAGTTTGAGGACATGGGATTTCAACTTCATCAATGTGGGGGCCTTCCCTTTTTCCTCTACTAGGAATAGTTGAAGGAATAGATGCACCACTAGATTTTTCAAGGTCTTAGAATAATGGGGAGGTCTACTTGAGGGAGCATTCTTGTCCTTAGCCCTCGATGAAGGCCCAAAGGACAAAGCATGCTATTGCAGAGTCATAGACTAAAATGGGATCACAGAAGAAGGAAGGGGGAACAGATCATATGCTAAGACCTCTATCTTATACTTATAATATTATTTATGAAATTCCTCACCATAGGGTAGCATGGGTTCTGCTGGAGAAAGCCAAAAATGGTCAAGAGAGAAGCCCCCATGTAACACTAATGGCTTGTATCTAGTTTCTTGAGAAAATTGCATAGTGCCCTCATGAGGGAATTTTAGACACTTAAGGACAAAAAGAGAAACTAAATTCATAGAAACTAACCAAGGAATGCCTAGTTTCACTCTAAACAAGTTGGACTATGGTATCACAATAAATGTCATATAGATAGACTTAGATCCCATAAGGACCAATAGAGAAATGGATCCCAAAGGGGAGACAGAAAAACCATCATGTGTGTGAATGGTATGCTTGCACTCTTTATATATTTCCCTATGTAAACCATTGATGAAGAGTGTCTCCTCAGTTATAACATTGACCCTACTAGTAGGTTCAACCATAACACTAGTAATGGTATTACTCTTGACCTAAGTAGGAATATAGAGGGGAGACTATTTTTCATGATAAGGCAAGTCATTGGGAATAAAATATATTTCAATTATTTTATCCTTCTAACTTAGAGGAAGATCAGAGTGAAAGACACCATAGACACCATATTCACATACAAAACATCATCAAATAGCGTTGAATAAGTAGAAGTAGCAATAAAATCAGAAGAGTGAGGTGGGAAGGGAACTGTGTAGATTTGCAGCTAGTTGATGGCTTTAACAACAAACTTGTTAGATATTTTCTTTTTAGTATCAAGGTGGATGTTATTGTTATCTATGTGGTCCTAAATAATATATCTCAAGTGCATACAATGATCGATGTCATGTATGAGCACTCAATGGTATTGGAAAAACTTAAAAGTGTCATTCCAAGTAGGGTACGACTTGTCAAGAAGTGGTCTAATTTTTAAAAGGGTGAAATTAATCTATATTTCAATAATTTTTGAAGTACACTTGAGTAAGAATCAAATATTTTTGTAAAGACCCAATTATGTTGTGACCCAAGTGTATTATTTTTATTTTTTGAGGGACAATTACCAAATTAGCTATCACTTTATTTCTCTTTGACCCTTCAAAAGAAAATGCATCTGGGGCAAAAGCCCCCATACTGGGCTAATGTTTGTTGATAGTCTCACAATTAAGTAGATAGATGAGAAAATGAAGGATATTTCATTAGGGAGACTTGTTCCCTTAATTCCAAATGGATACTTCCCATGAACATCCACTGGATATCATGGTTAGGCAGGGCATGGGGAATTTGCAAGGAGATAGATTAGTAATGAGAAATAAAATCAATTAACTTCTCATTTGGTTGCTACTGTGTAGTGTAGAAAAATATATCTCTAAATTTTCACACTTAATTTTTCAATTATTAACATTAAAGTAAACCTAATGTTTCCTTTATCTAGTGCTTTAATGTTTTTTACACATTCACATTAGGTTTAGGGCCCTTCTAAGCTAAATAGACCTAATTTTTTCCTTAATTTAGTGTTGTAAAGTGTATTTATTTACACCTCACATTAAGTTTTGGGCCCTCTTGCATTTATGACCTTCATATAATCATTAATAGGCCCATAAAACCTTATTATGCATCCCAAGGCTTATTTCAATGAGATCCTGACATAATCAACAAATATACTAATACCTTAACTCCGACATTTCCTCTTCCAAAAAGGCCTTGTGGTACCCATACACTACCTTGGGCATATGATTCCCACCCAGATGGGACCTATATGCCACAAGTAGCGTATGAGTCCCATTTGGTCCCTTTTTAGGGTTTTGAGTGAGAAATCAAAGTTTTAAGTTCAACTCTTATGAATGTCAGCATATGGGATCTAATAAATGGTAAATTGGATGGAATTCCAATATAAAAAAGGTTTCAAATCATTATTTCACCTAAGCAATCATAATATCAACCTAGTAATCAAGAGTCAAGCATCCTAAGACTTCACAAGAGTGTCAAGAGAGTTTACAAGAGCATTTCTAAGGCATACAAGGGCATATTTCTTCATCATTTGTTGCACCAATTCACGATTGTAAGGAAAGTAGAGGTGTAGGCAGCTTTCCTAATGTCAAGGCATAGGGAGGAATGCGTCACGGGGCTTTTAATTTTCAAATTACAATCTGAGGTAAGACACACGCTGAGAAAGATTTTCAAAAATAGAACCAAATGCACGCAAACGGTGAGACATGAATTTATGTACGACCCTTTGAGAAAAACCCACCACAAAATTTGGAATCTCTTTGTATCTGATGCAGCAATTACATACAATGAGAGATACAACTCTCAGTAATGAATCCACGATATCTTTACTCCACTTTGTTTCGCGATTCTGGACCATGCTTTCCACACATCAATGTCAATTGAACTCACTATATTTACAAAATTAAGTCGTTTGCTTTTTATTTAACACATTCTGATTTTTTCCTTTTGTGCATCTTTATCCATACATTTCCAACCATAAGAGCAGTTTCCTTCCAGAGAAACTTTTGATTTTTCCTTGCATGTTGTTTTTCCAGCACTGCAACTGACGCAAAAAACTAACCGTCATCCGTTTGAAATCTGCTTCCTCTGATTGGTCTAGCAGGATGCCACATAGGATGGTTGCACAGTCAAAGGGGGTCAAACTTTGTTGGCATATCGATGAGACACTAACAATGTCTCCTCGATGCCACAAAGTTTCTCTATCGATATCGCCAAGAGTCCCAATAGTTGGCAAGTCGTCATAACGAAAGCCACAAGTCATACCGAAACC
>VDFB02231742.1:0-16292 GCA_007258455.2 Sequoia sempervirens
TACATCTATTATTTAGATTGCATTGTTATTTTGTTTATCATTGGTTGAGTGATCTATAAGACTTTGTGCTTATAATCATTCATGCTCTTGCATGTTCTTGTTGAATAATCTACAAGACTTTGTGCTTGTAATTATTCATACTCTTGGATACTTTGTCTAAGGATCTACAAGACTTTGTGCTTGTAATCGCTCGTTATTGACAATTTTGTTGATGATCTACAAGACTCTGTGCTTGTAATCGTTCATGCTGTTTGAAGAATTGTTGCGTCTAAGAAGACTTTGTGCTTCTAACGTAGCAAACGGTACATTTATGTAGATCCAACATTGATAAAGCTATGGAACGACTTTGTGCCTTCGTGAGCTTTCCCTTTTTATTTTTTTTTGTTTGTTGTTAATTACTTCTGGTATCTCTACGCTTCGCTTTGATGAGATAGAGATATTGGCATTACTGCTAGTTGTTCGTTTCAGTTATTAAGAATTCGGAACTTCCAACACGCGGAAGCATTGTAAACATTTTCTCCGAAAAAAGAGAGATGAATAACACACCTCCACTCCATGAATTTCCGCACATTTTAATTACTTTTTTGTTTTACTATCGCTTCTGTTAGTAGTAAGAAGGGCGCCTCCCCTTTCCGAGAGGAGAGATTCACATCTCACATAGCTATGGCTGAAGTCCAAGTTGTGTAATGCGTACGAAGAGATTGATTACATAATTTTCACCCAACACAATGTTATTTATAAATTTCAGTAAAGTGTTTATGCTAGATATGACTACTAGAATATTCAAAGAAAGTTCATTATCCTTTTTCCCCTATACTAATTAAACAAAACCATTTGAATCTTACATGAGATGGCCTTATATAATAGCCTGAGTTATCTCCAACTGAAACAAACGGTACACCGACAACTTCCATAATTTTGTCCACCAGACCATGAATTACCTGCAGGAATCAACAAGTAAAACATGCAATGAGAAAATGCAGGGTATCTCAGACTTAATACTAAGAACTCCTTTTGTCCCCAATGCCTGAAAGCATAAAGGCCTTTCTATAGGATGAAATGATCAAATTTCAATTTTATAGTGTAACAAATTTATTTCCAGTCAAGAGGAGTTCCATTCATTCAATTGTTTAAAACAATGAAACAGAAAAGTATCTATCATATTAGACATAAAAATATATTTAATGCTCTTCAAGGAAACAAATCCTATGACAAATATATATAGATAGCAGAAATAAATGACTGAAAAGACAAAATAGGAAAGCAGGAAAACAATTCAATATTTGAAGTATTTCAGCATGAATTATAAGAAACACCCCTTAATTGATAAACTTACATATGAGACCTCTCGTTGGTAGTCAAAGTCAGACCTCAAACCTCACCATAGGTCATTCACCCCCAGAGCATGAACTTGAGATGAGGGGGGCCGGCCAGTGACATCATCCTCACTCTTGCCTTGGGTCTTCACAAGCCCATGTCCAAGAGTTGAGGTGCAAAATTGGAGTTCCTAACTTTAAAGGACTGGTAAAAGCAGCCAAATGAAGAAACAGATATATCTCTTCAACCAAGGTGTTAGCTTATATTTTAGTTCTCAAGGATGAATGGGAGTGAAAAAATTAATTCTGCAATGAAGTAGTATGATGAGGAATTATCATGAAAAGATTGATTAGCTTCAAGAAACCTCTTAGCAGTTCATCTACAAGTGACTCTTCAGGCTAGCAATCACCAGGCCTACCAATGGAAACAATAAAAACCTAAAATTTGAAAGAAAAAAAGACATTGGATATGTGGTGACAGACAAAGTTGTAAGGAAGAGAAGAGGTTGCAGAATGATTGCCAAATATAAAAGTAGAAAATAGAGTGTGGAATGATGAGGCCATGAAAAGCCTTGTGATTGTAATTGAAATTGAATCAAATAAAATCAAATTTGTTTGCAATCTTTATCTTAGTGAATTAAGACAGTAATTATCTGTTTGGTTTTGAATTTGTGAATGGTTCTTGAGTAGAGGGAGGGGAGTCCTTTTTGCGTCAATACCTACTGCACATGATTCATTAAATCCCAAGGGAAGGAAGTAAACAAAATATAATAAGTTCCAAAAATACTTACTAATAGTACTCACTTGGAGTTGTTTCATTGCCCAATGACACTCTGTAAGAAACATGATACTCATTGCCATGGAGAGGGAGATAGTTTCATGGCCTGCAAAGAGAAGAAACAGAAGAGTTTCTGCCACAAATTCATTAGAAAGAGTAATATCAACCATACATGCAAAATCAGCCAAAACAGAATACAAATGTAATGTAAGTAGAGCATAGAATCGGCCAAAACAGAATACAAATGTCAGCTGACAAGCAATATAAGATAGATCATATAAAAAAATTGATACAATAAATACTTCAAAGGCAAAGAAGAAAATAATTACATGAAAGAGTCTTATTTTTTAATGAGTTGGGAAAATTCATAAAAGCAATACTAGAGCAATATATTCGGTTATTAACTTAGTATAGTTATGCAATTGTATTGAGACATAAAAACCTTTCCACTAGAGTATTTAGTTGTTGAATATAGAGATATTGTTCAAACTTGATTTGAGCACATTGTATGGCCACAAATCATGATATCATTTAAGATTCCAGATAAACTGTGCTAGTTTTGTTTACATCAACATTGTCCTCACAATTTGGTAGTTGATAAAAGACAGCAAAAAATAACATTCAGCCAGTCGTAAATAGTGATATTAACTTTTAATGACCCAATGCAATTTGGCATGCAAAATTTGTCTATTTCATCCATTAGATCAATTGTTGTGTTGAACAACACTATTTAAGAGTACGATTTTCTTAATGTTTGTTCAAGTGGAGCATGAAAAGAAAAAGGAAACACAGAGAGTAGCAGTTGGTCGACTGATAAGTCTGCAATTTTCTCCATGTTTGCATTTTCTGCTGCCTACAAATTTGTATTATGATTAGTGTAACAGAATTAGTATTGTATTATACAAGATAAAGCGCACTAAAATATCATATATAAGAAGTGTTTGCAAGAGTATTACTTTTACCTTGTTGTAGAATTTATTGATCATTCATTGAGGAAGGTGGCATGGGTGATGACATTGTTCTGGTTGAGGGTGAAATGGCCTAATAATAAGAAACATTAGGACATAAGAAACATAATTTTAGAAAACTATAGCATATGAGCACAACTACACAATTTCAAACATCCTTTACAGAATTTGTTTCATACCCAGAGATAATTGAATCACAAGTAGCAATTGACATTAAAAATTTAAAACTATGACAAAATTTGACAGGTTAGCAGGAAAACACAAAACCTAATTTAAAAGAATGCTTTGGTAATCTTTTGTGATAACAATAAAAATAAGTGTTGAAAATGACTAAAAATACTATGCCTTATTCATGGAATCTAAGCCAAAACAGAATACAAATGTCAGCTGACAAGCAATATCAATCATACATGCAGAAGGCAAAGAAAAATTAAATACAACTACATGATATAAAAGCCAAGGAATCTCCACGTCCCTGTCAATGTCAAGCTTTGAGCTGAAAATTATTTCAGCGTTAGATTTGATCTTAGCCATGGATGTGTTCTGATCTTCATTGATTTCTTTCAGTAGTGTGCTTTATTTTAATTGATGTACACATTGTGCAGAGAGGTCAGATGATGTAAAAGTGTGTTTGTTATTTTAAGTTGTCAGCAAACAATCAATATTGTACATCCTTTGGGCAGAAGTTTTTAACCCCTAGATCAATCAACTTGGATAATTGAGATAACTCTTTAGGTATTTCTCCACTCAAACTATTTCCAGACAAGTCCAACTGCTCCAAAGGTTCTATTTGCCCCAAAGATGCTGGTATCATACCTTCCAATTTGTTTCTAGATAGATTTAGCAACCTTAACTGAGATATATTTCCAATGTTTGGTGGTATTTTCCCCACTAAATTATTGTTTGATAGATCCAGAATAGTATTTGCTGCTAGCACATATTCTAGTCTATACTCGATTCCTTTTATTTTGATGGATGGTATATCCTCATAGAGTGTAGTGCCACCCAATTGTGAAACTTCAGGGTTTTTAAATCCTTTTAGGTCCTGTAGAGTAGAGGGAATTCTTCCCCCAAATTTATTATTGGATAAATCCAACACCTGCAATCTGCTAAGATTTCTAATCCATAGAGGAATATCGCCCTTAAGCTTGTTACTGCTAAGGCTTAAAACCCTCAATTGTTGACAATTTGCAAGAGAGATTGAAGAAAGCTCACCAACCAATCTATTCTTGCTGAAATCAAGAAGGGTAAGTTGTGTGCAATTAGCCAATGATGTAGGCAAGGTCCCAGAAAAATTATTAGAATGAACAGATAGAACTTCTATAGAAGAAGAAAATTGAATTTCTAGATCTCCATTAAACGAGTTTCTGGAGAGCTTTAGCCTCTTTAAGACTGTGCAGTTACTCAATGTTGCTGGAATTCTTCCAGACAAAAAGTTGTTTGTCAGTACCAAATTTGTTACACTCTTGCAGTTCCCTATGGATGGTGGAATCCTTCCTGTTAGCTGGTTATGAGATATATCCAATTTCTCTAGTGAAATCAATCCACCGATGCTTTTAGGAATACCCTCTGAAAGATTATTGCTGTAGATCATAAGCTCAAAAAGATTCTTGAGTTTACCAATACTATATGGTATTGGTCCAATTAAACTGTTTTCATACAGATACAATATTCTCAAAGAACTCAGTTGTCCTATGGCCTTTGGAATTTCCCCTGTTAAATTCAAAGAAGTATAATTTAGAACAATCGTCAAGAGGAGGGGGGATTGAAGTAGATAGCATATTGTATTTGAAGTAAAGACGTGAGAATAGCGCACCTGTGAGATAGTTAGAGTAAAGGGTCAAATGAAGTAGAGAAGTACAGTTTCCTAGTTCAGCTGGTATAGGTCCAATTAAATTATTTTCATCCAGATACAAATATTCCAGAGACCTGAGTTGTCCTATAGCTTTTGGAATTCTCCCTGTTAAATTCAATGAAATATAATCAAAACAATTACTTAGAGGAGGAAGGATTGAAGTAGATAGCATATTGCCTTCAAACTAGACATGAGAGACCTGCAAATAGTTAAGAGTTGAGAAAATAAAGTAGATATGTGCAGTTTCATAGTTCAAGTGGTATAGTTCCAATTTATTTTTTTCATATTGAGTTTCTCTATGGCCTTTAAAATTGTCACTGTGAAATTCAATAAGTATAATTTAGAACAATTACTAAGAGGAGGGATGAAAGCCATTAGCTTGTTGCCTTAAAGTCATAACATAGCGCACCTGTGAGATTATTAGAGCCAAGATTCAAATATTTTAAAGATTTGAGTTGTCCAATGGCCCTTGGAATTGCCCCTGTCAAATTTAATGACGTATTAATTAGAATAATTTTAGAATAGTCATTGAGGGAGGGAACCAATTAGCACGTTGCCTTCAAAGTAAAGATGTGAGAGTAGTATACCTGTGAGATAGTTAAAGCCAAGATTCAAATATTCTAAAGACTTGAGCTGTCCCATGGCATCTGGAATTGCCTCTGTCAAAGATAATGAAATATAATTAAAAATAATTAGTAAGAGAAGGGATGGAACTAGTTAGCACATTGTCTTCAAAGTTAAGACATGAGAATAGTGCACCTGTGAAATGGTTATCGTAAAGGGACAAAATAAGTAGAGATTTGCAGTTTCCTAATTCAAGTGGTATAGATCCACTTAAATTGTTTCCACTCAAATACAAAAATTTCAAGGACTTGAGCTTCCCAATAGTCTTTGGAATAGTTCCTGTCAAATTCAATAAAATATAATTCAGAACAATTACTAAGATGAGGGGGGATTGAAACAAATAGCATATTCCCTTCAAAGTTTAGAGATGAGAGTAGCGCACCTGTAAGATGGTTAGAGTAAATGAGAAAATGAACGAGAGACGTGCAATTTCCTAGTTCAGGTGGTATAGTTCCATTCAGATTGTTTTCATACAAATTCAATCTTTCCAAAGATTTGAGCTGTCCTATGGACTTTGGTATTGCCCCTAGGAAATTCAATGAAGTCTAATTTAAAACAATTACTAAACAGATGAATTGAAGTAGATTGCAGGCACCTTCAAAGTACAAAAATAATAATAGCGCACCTGTGAGATAGTTAGAGCCAAGTTTGAAATATAGTAGAGGCGTGCAATTTCCTAGCGAATTTGGAATGTTTCCGCTCAGACGATTGAAAGCCAAGTGGAGATGCTTTAACTTCCCCAGACCACCAAATTCTGCAGGTATGCTCCCTGTCAATTTGTTGATGGAAAACCTAATCCACTGAAGGTGAAAGCAATTGGCAAGAGATTTGGGGATGGAACCTTGTAGTCCATTTCTTTTTAAGTCAAGTATCTTCAATGCTTTCATCCGGCCAAGTTGAGGCGGAATCCTTCCCGTACTAAAGCCATAAAGCAACAAGATCATGTTTTGATTGCAGAGTCACATCTTTATGGCTCTATTTCAGTTAGTGGGGAAAATGTGACTTATAAATGGAGGTGGAATTCCTATCATGCAATGTATAATGGAGCTGATGTTGGCATGGATAGTCAATAAGGTGTTGCAGGGCAGATTTCACTTTTTCATCACAGTCACAATCCACCTATTTCCCTATTAGCATATACATCGAAGAAGATTCATATGATAACCAAATGAATTGAATCAAAGCATGATCAGGTGTATGAATTTGATTCCACATTGAAAGTATGATCCTTGGAACATCTTATTGATACTTGACAAGGGTTTAAAAAAAGCAGCAGTCTCACATGTGGGCAAGGTTCAAGCTAAAACCCTGAACAACATTTGAGAGTCACAGTCTAAAAGGTTTCAAGGAGCATTCCAAATGAAAGTTTGGATGCAAGGGTCACCAAGAGACGGTAGCCATTATTGAAATGCATATGTGTGAGACAGGGGCAGCATTCTTTCAGAGACACTGACTTGTTATCTAGTACACCTATGCAGTGGCAAGGATAGTAATCTCATGAATGAATTTGATGCATAGTTACAAACCCTGTTTAAAGCCTTTGTAATGTGTGCAGCTTGTGCAGGGTTAAATGTGACTGAATATAGTGCATATGACTATGCAACATAGGGTTTTATGGTACATTGTTTAGTCAAATGCACGTGACAATCACCTAAGGGGGTGGTCTTAAAGTCCAAAAGAGCTCAATAATAGTGTTTTATATTATGTGACAGTGCACAATTTTCAGTCAAGCTATTTTTCTCTGCCCCACATTAAAAAAGGGTAGGATTTCAAGTACAAGATATCAGTATATATATGTTGATTACAGACCTATTCAACATTCCTTGAAGGAGGTTTTGTGTGTAAATTTTTTTTCAAAATCCTTCAAGTATATTCAAGGGAATTTTGAATTTTCCCAAGCCAACTTTTTTATAGAATGGAATGATCTGCTATCATGAGAATAGACAAATTAGACTACAATTTAGAATGAATCTCATGATCTGGAAGTGATGATCACAGTAACTCACCTTGATGATGCCTGGAGTGATAATGTTGGGACCCATAGAAGAAAATACAGCCATTTGTGGTGCTAGACTAACATTCAAAATTGTTAAGGTTCTAATAATCTGTGTTGTGGGATTACTAATTATCCCAATCATAAGCTAGTTGGTGATAGAACAGACATGAAAACAAATGTGAAAATTTTGAAAGGTTCTTTAGATTCACCATTCTGATAACTGAATTACTTGTGTATTCATAGTCACACCACCAGATAATGAAATAATTAGGAAATATCAAACAAGAGTTGATTAATGTTACCTCTTCATTTCCATTCCTTCCTAGAAGCAATCTCATCCTACAAAACAGAACAAACATAAATCAGTTTGAGTAGAGTTTCTGGATTATCTAATTACGCATGCTAACTTGTAAAGTAGATAAAGAGACAATAAAGAGAACCACAAGGATGTAACAAATTTAGAGTTATAAACAATCTACTTACCACTTTCCCTTGATACTAGTATGTAGATGTCACTAGGTGCATTACTTTGAATAACAATGTCCTCTTTTGGAGGTGAGTAGTTTAAGGAAAATCCTTAAACTATAGAAAGTACTTTGAACTTTTCTCTTGTACCAGCAATTAGACTTCACAAAATGAATTGTACATGAAACACTATATACATTATATATATATATATATATATAAAGTAGGCAATGAACAATGTATTGTATAAAACCAGGGAACTTTTTTCGTCTGAATGAAAACTAGGCAAGTTGCTTGCAATAATCGATGTAAGGAACATAAAAGATCTTGCAAAAAATCATTTTGTTAAGTTCTTCTTTTCTTCCAATAAGTCCTAAGAGCTAAAAAAAGCATTCTATTCTATATATTCTATTGTTTTCTTATCCACGATCAATCCCACATGATTAGACAACAATAGACTCAAACATAAGAAGCAAACATGTCTTTTGTTAATTTGTTTCTATCCATCCTCTTCCTTTATGTCCTCTTTCTACGAGGAACTATACTAATACGAGGCATTATTCTAATTGTGTGTGTCAATTGTTCATCACATTGGACACCCTCCTCATTATTCTCTTCTCCCACTTGCTCCTCATGTTCCTCTAGCTCCTCTTCATGCTCACTACCTGATGAGTTGGATTGTTGGGCTTCCTATACACAACAAAATTTAACTCATTAAAATAACATATCAAATCATAGTTTTAGCTTTGCTTGTTTCATTTCTCTATGCAAAAAGAAACTATTATAATTCTAGGTGTATCTATCTATTTCAATATCTATATCATTTGTTTTGCAATGGAAATGAAAGCAAAATATGAAATTTTATTATATCCCATCATGCAAAGAACTTACCTCAGATTCATGACTAGTGACTAATTTCTCCCCTTGATCTAGCATATGTTGTCGAAGGCCTTTGGAACCATGTAGTAAAGCATATTTTAGGAGGTCCTCTGAAGCTTCCTTTTGAAATTGGTGAACCTACATAAACAATTATAACCAAATTTATAAGGTATAATGACTCATAAGATACAATTAACTCACAAGTTAATCATGACTTTTTTATGAAATAAAGAATACAATAGATGAAAATATTGACTTACCAAGCCACCACAAATGCTATTGTACCCACCAGATCCTAATTTATGAGATCCAATACTTGACACCCTAGCTTGGGTTGCTTTTGTTGTATCTCGAAGGCGTCTTTTAGATCCTGGTCGTGCAGATGGCCTATAGTTTGGATTATTGTGGGCCTTCCTCTTAAATTTGGCATCTTTCATAAGCTCATCCCATGTCACTTGGTCTGTGATCCAAGCTGGACGTGGATATCTTAAGTCTTTTGTTAGCTTTGACCTTAGATTGTCTCGTTTAGAGTGAATGTATTTTCGAGCAATATCTAAAATAAATTCCTTATTAAAACCAGGATTTCCAAATGCTACTATGACATCCTTAAATAGTTCATCCTTCTTAGCATTGGCTTGCTTCCTCCAATCCATTTGAATGGTATTGCCAAATAATTGTTCTGCACGACGAAAAATGAAGTGAAATAATTTCAACCCCATTTCATCCTTCAAGACATTTCCTTCTGAGGTGAGCAAGATTGTAACTTCTTGCGTTCCTTTTGTGGTCACCGAGGATATTGTTGTAGTTATAGGGGTTGAGGTAGATGCCCCTATAGGTACATCAGTCACATTGTCATTTATTTCCTGTATTTACAATGAGATCATCAAACAACCATTTAATCACAAATTAGAATCACAAAGCAACCATGTAATCATCAATACTGCTTTTACTAGTCAACATGTTATGACATTGATAAAAGTAAAATATGAACTAGAAAAGAATAATAAGATAATATTTCCATATAATTATACCTGTTCATCTGAAGTAAGCCCTGCACTCCCCAACAATGTCCTCTCCCATAACTCAATTTGCTTAGATATTTCTCTCCTAATTTCAACATTTTCAGGAGTATCTGGTAGGATCCTTAGTATTCTTGATTGTGACTCTATAAGACTTCTCAAGGAAACTTGTTCAGGTGTTGGTGGAAGAACTCTAACTGAACCTAGACTTGATGTAGAGGGCATGCTATGAGGTATTGTGCTTGATGCCACACTTGTGATAGGTGTTTCCGGTCTAGATGTAGAGGGCATGACACATCTTTTTGAAACATCCTGCAAGGCACAAATATAAATATTAAAGTGGTATTATGGCAGAAATAACATAATCAAACCCACACAAACATATGATTGAATCTTACTTTTTGCACAACATTGGGTGTATCGGATGGCATAATTGGATCTTGCATGCCAACAAGATGCATTCTTGGGGGAATTACTCTAGAAATGTCCTATAGCAAAAACACAAATATTAAAAAATTATAAAAGGTGAAATAAGTTAATTAAATGCACAAGAATCTAGATCAAATCTTACCCCTGGCATAATACTAGATGTATTAAAGGGCGTGATAGGTGTCGACACGACTTTAGAGATGGCTTGCATTCCACAAACATAAATTAACATAATATAATACGAAACATAAGATAATTGAACCTATAAAAGATAATTTTCAAACTTACCTCATTCACCATCATAGCAATGTTTTGCCCTTGCCCGTTCCTTAGCATTTCAATTAGCCCATTTAAGATCAATGGATCCCCCATAGTAGAATCGGGAGTACCCATTGGCACATTCTTAAAGAAACACATAATGACATAAAATGACAAAATATTAATTAAAGAACATATGCAATTGATATTAGTAATATAAGTCAAATTCACTAGCACATGAACAATAACATACATAATTTTCATTATGTTTCCATACATAAGAAAAACATAAACAATCCTCAACTTCCAAAGTTTTTTCAGCTTTAAGGTATTGTGTTTCTCTTGCTTAGGTGTCAATTGCATAAAGTTCATAGGTGTTGATTGCGTAAAGCTTCCAAAAACATAAATGTCTTTCAGGTTAATTGTTAAAAGTAAAAAAATAAAATGAAACAACTTTGCCAATTGAAAAAAAATTGCAAGCTATATTCATTGATGTTACAAACATCCAGTAATAGAACACTCAAAATATTCAAATTACTTAATTTCCATTACATTTTGTGTACAATTAAAAACACAGCTACTTCTGAAGTTAGTTCGCTGCCCATGGACTAAGCACCATAATCCTTTAATCCTGTAGGGGCTAGGCATGACACCTTACTCAGGGTTTCTCCATACTGATGTTGCTGACATACACATACAACCTCATCTTTTTAGACTGGGCACTTCAATCTCTGAGATCAGGGCATATACCAAACTAGGAGGCTTTTAACGGGTATCTTATTTAAATTTTTGTATGTAGTTGTGTTATAACTGTTGTAGCATTGGCTCTAAAACTGCTGCTAGTTCATGCATCAGATGTATGGAAAGGGGGTAGCAAATATGTTGTTATGAAATTCACTAATCACAATGGGACTGTTGCTGACATTTGCACTAGTAGTTCTAGATCTTGGTACACACAATCTTGCCCAAGTAACTATGGTTGGTTAGCTTTGGTTGGCCTTGTACTTTACATTGTGGCATTCTCCCCTGTGATTGATTCCATGCATGCTATTACCTGATATTAAATTTATTCTCAACATTTTTTTTAACTTCTTAAACCCTTTAAGGCCATTGCTATATTTTTTATTTTCTTTGAAGTAGTATTCCATATTTTGTAAACTCTTGTCAAAATTTCCCTAAGCACTTATGTTCAAGCGATCATATATGAGGATGAAAATTCCTTAGGATTTTTGGAGATTAGAGGATGAAAACCATTTGGTTTCAAGAGTTCAATTGCTACAACTATGACAGTTTTCCAGTGGAGTCAGGAAGGTTATTTAAACCTACACACCCTTCTATGTTCAACATTGCAGCTATGACAAGTTGCCAATGGAATCAAGGAGGTTATTTAAACTATTACAATATTTTATTTTCAAGTGTTGCAGCTGCACTAGATTGTCAATAGAATCAAGGAGGTTATTTAAACCTTTGAAACTTCCTATTATTTTCAAGTGCTACAGCTGTGACAGGTTGACAATGGAATCAGGGAGGTTATTTAAACCTCTACAACTTTCTATTTTCAAGTACTGCAGATGTGACAGGTTGCCAATGGAAACATGAAGGTTTTTTTAAACCTCTACAGTCTTCTATGTTCAAGTGTTGCAACTGTGATAGGTTGCCAATAGAATTAGGGAGGTTATTTGAACTTTTACACCCTTCTATGTTCAAGTGCTGCAGCTGTGACAGGTTACCAATGGAATCAGGGATGTTATTTAAACCTACACACTCCATTATATTCAAGTGTTGTAGCTATGACAAGTTGTCAATGGAATCAATTTCATAAGATTCATCCAAAGAGGAAATTGACTTCACAGCTGAAGACTAATGATTTTCAATAATTTTATGAATCACAGTTGGTTACAAATTACAGGCACCCAATCTATTTTTATTATGTTAATAGCATGTTAATAGCATGTTAATTAGCATGTTAATAGCATGTTATTACCTGAAAATGAAGGCCTTGGGATTTTCTCGGAAAGGAAACATCAGATCCTAGGCTCTATGCAGAACACCACATTGAACAAAAGTCTCTAAAGGTATTAGTGGAAAGATATTATGGAAGGAAACCTCATAGCCCTAAACTTACTACATCTAGAAAAGCCCATTGCAACCCAGAAGACCAAAATTCAAACACTAATCCAAGAGGTACTGGTTCACATTACTTATTTATTTTCAATGGTATTTAACAGGGCATATAATTTTTTATTTTTCAGGTAGGGCTTTAACATTAGGCAAGTTTGCAGTTAAAAGGTAACTATATAGAAGGTTGTTGGTAAGTACAAGTGTAGGGTTATTGATTACAAAAATACCATCATATAAAACTGATATGCAGTTAATATAGTTTTTAACTATAGAGACATGTGACATTTAAACTCAACATATTTTCTACGGCTGTTCATTTTTGCTAAAATGAAATCTTTATCAGGTGTGGAGGGTGACAATTATAAGAAGTCAACTATGAGCAGATGTAATGCTAAATCCATGATGCAATTCATAGAGTTTTTTTCCACATAGTCAACCATTGCAGCATCTTCCTCTTTATTAGCATTACCCTGGCCTACAATCATTCCTGGTTTTGAAATTCCCAAGCCACCCGATTTAACACAGGTTAACAAAAACTCAATATACCTGATTGACCTAATCATAAGTCTGTTACTAATAGACAAGTTAATGACTCAAAATTCTAGAAATGCATCTACAAACTCGAGAACTAATGTCAGACCTGTAAATAGTTAATTATATTGTATTGAATCATCACAACCATCTTAAAGTGAACATGATGATCAAAAAATGTCATTCTCACATGAAATTTCCTCATCTGATGGCATTAATGCACCATCATTAATGGGCCCTAAATCCTCAAATAAATTAATACCATAGTTTTCATGGTCTTCTTCACCTTCAGCTATAGGTAAATGAAAACCAATAAATTCATCATCTGCATGGACTTGATGCCCATGTGGTTGCTCATATCCTTCAAACACTTCAATAAACTCGTCATGATCTTCATATTGGTCATACACATCATTGGAAATAAAGTTTTCATCATCTTCATCTTGGCCATCTATGTCTTCAAGGGGGACTTCTGCATCTTCAATTAAATCACGGTCCTCTACATATTGAACAAATGTTACTCTTCATCCTATTGGATCATAATCAATCACGAATGACCAACTAGGTTCTAAATTTAGAACATTTGAGAAATATGTGGTCACATTGATTTGTAAACACATAAGGTTTAGAAGTGGCTTCAAACCTAGATGTATTGATCATATGGAATCCATTCTTGTGTAGCAATATAGTTTTGTCTTCATCCACTTTGATAAGCTTGTACCATTGAACATGAAAAATAACTTTCTTGAAAGATATAAAATCAAGCTCTATAATATCCTCCAACACTCCATAATAGTGAAGTGTGCTTGTGATTGGTTATCTATATCATTTGCATGTGAACGAAATTCCACCTCAAATGATGCTGAAATTCCACAATCATAAGTTTGTCTCTTGTCATCTACCTTTTTGATATGAAAATGATGACCAAAATTCCACATTCCTTTGTAATATGTTACCTAAATTCATATAAATATTAACTAATTAGATTCAAGGATAAAAATGTTAAAAGGAAAATCACTAAATACCTCAAATATGTTAATACATATGTATCACCTCCCCATTTCTAGATCCTTTAACAAAATTTAGTTGTTGTTGTGTTACTCTATTCTTCCCCTTTCTTTCCTCTTGTTTAATATTGGTCTTTAGCCAATTCTATGAGCATCTATCTAGCCAAATGTTTTCTTTTATGTCTTGCAGGAAGTCCTCAAGGAATGTTTTGACCATGTCTATTATATACATTGTTCCATGCCTTTTCATCTTCTAATTTCTTTTGTTCAGTGTACTTCTCCATACATTCCAACATAAATTCAGAATTGTATGCAACATACAAATGTAATGACTCCCACTCCTTAGCATCTACAATGAAAAATAGAACTGTTCAATGAATTAATAATGATTTAAAGCTATGTCTTATAAAATTTAATATAAAAAACAATTACTTCAAACATTTTTGTATACCTTTTATCCTCTTTGAAGTCCCTTGACCCTCTAGTTTTTCTCCTTCAAATGATTGAGATTGGTTATAATCCCATAATAGAGGAGCTTCAAGATGCAATTAAGGTAAGTACTCACTCAAATGAACCATTTTCTGGAAAACCATGTACCCCTCAATGATGGACCCTTAGCCTTTTGCCTCACAAATTTTTTTAGAACCTTCATATTTCTCTCCACGAGCCATATTTTCTGAATATGGATAGGACCACACTATTCAATCTCTTCTACTAGGTGTACAAGGTAGTGCTCTTGAGAATTGAAGAAGCTCAGAGGGAATTGCATTTGAATATCACACATCAAAATTGGAACATTCCTCTTCCAATAATTCAATTCATTTTGATATACTCTTTAGATGAAACTCACCTAGATATATTAATGTGTATTATAATCGAGACTTATCATTTTTTCAAAACTAAAGGTATAAACATATATAAAGGAATTACCAATAATTCACTTCAAAGGATAAGAGTCATGGAAGAGTATGCATGATGGATTCAAAATACCACAAATATTTCGACAATTTATAAATAGTTAACATGACATCACAATCAAAGGTGTTCAGTATTGCTATGGGCAACACATACTACATGATCATTAACAAAAGCAATGTTAAACTATGCATAATTTTTTTTTATCACTAGATGTAAAAAATTCTAATTATGTTGCCAACAAATCTAACGTTCTACAAATTTACCTTTATCCAGTTGTGCCAATCATGTGTTTTTAGCCCTGAGAAGTTTGATCCATCTCTTGTGAATAATTTTTTTACTGTCACTCCAAAACCAAAATGAAATATTATGCTTTTCATTGTATCAATGCTGTTTTCTTTCTCCCTTGACGTAAAAATCCATGAAGCATGAACAAATGAGTCATTTTCATGCAACCACATGTTTGACATGATATTGGAAACTTGGAGGTCCTTTCATAACTTTATTTTTACTTCAAGGTTGGTTTCATTTAGATGTTTCCACAAACACTCTGCCACATTTTTCTGGATGTGCATAGTATAAAATAGGTGGGCTATTGGCAAGTTCTCATAATATTGTAATTTGTAGGAAATAGAGAGTCTTTTCATTCCTAGTTGAAAGCCTATCCCTTATTTTTTGTCATATAGTGCTTTCCACCTAGCAGGGTTCATCCTTCTTGGCTTCCTCATTTCCACTTCCTTTCTATTGAACTCATTTCTCACGCACTTGATAGAGATGATTTTGTGATAAAAATTGTCTATTTTCTTCGTATATACAATTTTATTGAGATCCTTTGACTTCCTATATACAATGTTTTTGGCCCACATGATGGAAAACCATATTCACCCTTTGTTTGTAGCCCTGAAATAAGAATGGAAACCATATTTAATAAATGGTAAAATGAACAAAATAATTACAAATGTAATTTATAATATATTACCACAACAAATAGAGAGTACCCTGGCATCATGGATTGTCCAGGTAAGGATCACATGAAAGAGGAAGTTTCTTTCATTGATAGGTCTTGATAAATTGTACATATTTACACCATCCCATAATTCATGAAGCTCATCAATGAGGGGCTCCATGTAT
>VDFB02231743.1:0-13115 GCA_007258455.2 Sequoia sempervirens
TGAAAAGTCTTGAAAAAGAGGATTACTCACACACAAATAAGGATTCTGATTTGTAACGTTCCTATCCAAATCATCTTCATTGAATAAGATGTTGTGGCATACATTAATTGGATGTATCTCATCATCTTTCTTATCAGGATGCCAACAACCTTGGTTTGTATTTCTCCTTGGGTGTATCTAAATGCTATGAGTTATGAATTCTACTTGCATGTGGCTTCATTGCACAAGTAATAGTAAGTGCTACATAACGGTACAAAATAAACTTATGCATATGGAAATGAAATGACCCCATTTAGTTATAAAATCAATATTTATGTCACTTTCACTATTAAGTGATAGCTAGTTTGGCATTAAACAATAGCTAGAAATTGTTTTTACCACAACTTCACAGTGCTAGCACAAGTCTATGTTGTTTTTTGGCTTAGTATTGACAAGTTGCTCTGGCCTATTTACACTTTTTTAGGTGCTTAAGCAAATATGGGATCTATTCCATTGATTGCTCTTAAAGAGCTTATACCACCATTGCAATAACAGAATTACACTAGTGCATGCATATGCAAAAAAAGTTATATATTATAGGGTACACAAATAGCAATAAGTATTTAAAATTTATAAAATGCAATTTTCATTTTAAGAAACAAAAGTTTTTACTTGGGTTGTTTCTCGTTCAAATGAATCTACATAAGAATTATGTTTTGTTTTTATGAATAGCATAGTATATGTCACTCACTATACTCATTTGTCTAAATTATCCTTGTAACAGGGATCAATGCTTTGAACTGTGTTTAAACAATCACGCACAAACTGCACTAGGAAAAATTGTTTGTGCCTATCACAATTTGTACATTCCTACAAGTATACTTGATCGTTCGATAGCAGATTGCAAGGTCAGTTTTCCAAATTGTCTTTTTCCTTTTCTTTAAATACAATTGAAATTCTTCAATGTAATAACTACATAAAGTTCTTTTCCATGTATTCATTTTGTAATCTTGTACTCCTCATTTCTTTGAACATAAATGATTTAGAAGGCTGCTTCCACATATACAAACAGGAAAACGCATTTTTCACAATTGTAATAGTAATTTGTCTTCGAGCAATAGAACAAGTTTTGCTTATGTGTTAATAAGTTATACTTCCTCTATACAATATCCATAGAATAGAATGAACTGCTAGCATGCAATTCTTAAACCCTATTTGCAGTTTCAAATAGCCTTTAGAGTCATAAGTCTTTATTTTATGTCAACTGGTTTTTACCTATATGCATTTAAGGCAATTTTTTTCATAGGACTGCTTATATCTGTGGCAAGTTGTTGTGCAGTGTGCAAGTTAACGTATGTTTAATCTTCCTGTATTGCAAATAAAATCCTACAAAGTTAATTTCAAAAGCTGACATGGCACATGAGTACAATGAATGATGTACTACGTCACTCATAGACATGACACAATATTTTTCCATGGTCTTGCTTACATGCAAAATGACATTAACCACAATTTTTTTTTTTGCTCACATTGCCAATTTCATTGAGTGCTTTAAACATCTAAAGTAAAAAAAAACTAAGGAAAGAAACTATTTATTGCCTCAAGTAACTTGTTTCTGGTTCTGGATATTGTAACTATAACAAAGTCTGCTCAATCGCTATAAACTCTCCTAGAACAAAGACTTGTAGAATAGAAAAAAAATTTGTGCAAAGTAATAGTCATGCTTAACAGCTGACTTAAGTCTATAACAAATGAACAAAGTAGTCTGGCTATACATTTCCACCAAGCCATTCCAGTAGTTTCTCATCCACCCACATGCTATTTAATGCATTTGCTTTGCATCTATGCACTGTGCGCCTGCACCTCTAAGTTTCAATCTCTTTTTTTAATTATTTAATCAATCTATGCCTTCACTTTTGCTTAATGGACCTATGCCTTTGCATTTTCCTTAGATTTTTAAAACACAAATGATTTTAAAAGTTATTCCCACAAATAAGAAAACCCATAGATCTTCTTTGATCAAACAATGCTTTTGCATTTCCCTGATTTTCTTTAAACATAAATGATTTGTGAAACTATTCTCTACATGCCACTTAATTCATGTTTATCTAAATAGCTTTTAAAATCATTTTTTCTTTGAAAAAAATTAGTCGCTTAGAAGCACATAGAAACAAAGGAATCCAATTACACAAAACATTTAAATACCACAGACTAAGATTAACAATGTGAGCAAAAAATATTATTGTCAACCATTTGTTGCATGTAAACAAAGCTACCTGAAAATATTGTTTTGTGTTTGTGGCACTAAAAGTATACATCATGCATTGTACTCATTTATCCACTTTGTCAATGTAACAGGAATAAGTACATACAATCCTGCTAGGGGACAATGGATAACAAGGTTAGGTTGAAGAATTAATACTATTTTCCCCTTGTGCTTCTATTAAATTGTTTGTTGTGTGGTATGTTACATAGGCTTCTGCTACTACTCAAGATCCATTTTCCAACATATATAGAGATTATTAACTTCCAAGATCCTCGACAACATGATTAATACTGTGGAATGCTATTGAGTAAAAGCACATAGGTGACAATGTAAACAATTATAGATTTTGTAATCTAGATACTAGCGTTAGATGCTATTCATACACAACATTTTCTATTCTCAAACACATTAGGATACACGAGAAACAAAGAAAATGATAGACGTTGACACCTATGAATTAACAAAGCACCCCTAAATATCAAACATTGACTATGTGCTTAAGGGCGAGGGGCTTTGCAGATTGAGTGCTTTTGCATACAATGTTGGTGATTGTTTGTTTGACTCATTACAACTATTGCTTAACAATCGTTACACATCAATTCAACTACGAAATGGAGCTATAGATTACTTCTTGAATTGCCTTCAAAACAAGGACAAAGAAGCAATAAAATCATACAACTATGAACTAGACCCTGATACTCTATATACATTGCACAAAGTACATGATCCACAAACATATTTCTACAGAATGCGATTATCTGCAAAGCCACAAGCAGATTGCACAGAAAGTGGATTGTGGGGTGACCTATTTTGCATTCAATGGATATCCAAATGGTTGAATATACAAATATCCCTTTGGTCAAGAACAACAGCAAGAAGGTACTTACAGTTCAATAGTTCTGATTACATAGAATCAGTCTCTATACTATTTCATGACATGAATTCTTTAAGTGGACACTTTGAACCATTGTTAAAAATTGAAACACAAAACGTAACTTCAAAACAACCCATAAGTTCACATGAAATAAAAAAATTGTGCACAAAGTATCCTCAAATGTCAAACATTGACAATGTCCTTAGAGCTGAAGGCCTTTGTAGATTAAGCACATTTGCATACAATGTTGGTGATTGTTTGTTTGATTCACTTCAAGTGCTACTTAACAACCAGTACACCTCAACTCAATTACGCAATGGAGCTATAGATTATTTCCTAGCTTGCTTTCAAAAAAAGGACAAAGAAGCAATTAAATCATATAACAATGAACTAAATCCTAGTACTCTATATACATTGCACAAAGTACATGATCAAGAAACATACTTCCACAAGATGCGATTGTCTGGAAGCCCATGCACAACCCATAGCAAATGTGGATTGTGGGGTGACTTTTTTTGCATTCACTGGATATCCAGATGGTTAAAAATACAAATAAGCCTTTGGTCATTGACAACATCAAGAAAGTACTTAGATTTTAATGATTCTGGATATACAAGATCAGTCTCTATACTGTTCCATGATGCAAACCCTCTGGCTGGACATTTTGAGCCGCTTCTAAGAATCAAAGCCCAAAATCTAACTCACCAATGCTCAACAAGCTTACTCAATCTAAAAAAGTTGACCAGAAATCGTCCACAATACAAAAATACTTACTTGACCAAGCCACATGCTTTGCCTAAAAACAAGGAAAATTTGATACCATTTGTCATAGCAAACAATTTTAAACATAAATCAACAATAAGGATTAATCACCTGAAGAACTTGATTAGAAAAGAAAAACAAAAAGAAAGTGTACCTAGCAGCCCAAAGGAAGAAAAAAAACATTGACACCAATAGAAATTTATAAAATAGCAATACAAGATACACCAAAACACCCATGTGCAATTTGCCAAGTGCTCTGTTTGAACAAGGACATCAGGATATTCAAAGAAAAACAAAAATAGCTATACTGTAAGCTATTACAATCAGATTCCTTACAATTCACAGATTTCATATGCAATGTATGCTACTTTGCATTGAAACAGTCCACTATTCCAAAGTATGCTACGACACAGAAAATAAGAACTAATAGACCATTGTGCTATGTGCAAAATTTAACTCATCTAGAAGAACGACTTGTCTCACTTAGAATTGCATTTGCACAGATTTGGGAACTAGGGTTCAAAAGGTCTCAAATAGGCCTAACAGGTTCTATTATAAATATCCCTGTTGACATGAACATTGTACAAAGACATTACCACAATCAATTAACAACACACAAACAATTGTTGTTTCATTGAAAAGATGCTTAAAATACAAAAATGCATTTCAAAAAGGCATGGTGCGCCCAAATGTCATCATGCAAGCTTTGACTCAATTAACAAGGACACCATTATACAAAATGCACTGTAACGCCCCATCGTGCAAACCCCAAAGGAAAATTAAACAATAATCACAACACAATTTTTTTTTAAACAAGTAAACATAACATACATGTAATACACATTAAGTCATGACATGAATTTCATTTAAATAGATTCACTAACACATACATCCCTTGGGGTACACGAGGATTCATTACGCGACTTAGATCCACACAACGACAATAAAGAATAAAACCCAAAGATATAATCCATAACAAAGTAAACATTAACAAATGTAACACATACATGATAAATCATTGATAAGAACCCATCTGTGTATGTAAATACAACATATGCATGATTAATTTAACACATTGAATAACAATGGTCATGACCAATATCCACACAAGATTTAACATTACATTACAATACAATGTTCAAGAGGTACAAAGATACAAAAGTATTTCCAATCATGAACAAAAACCATACAACAAGAATCATGATACAAATGAATAGATGAATACACAGTATCATAACTGGCTCCAAGACAAATACAACTCTGGAGTCGCCGCAACTAGCACCAATCTGCACCTCTCGATCCTCGACTAGGGAACCAATGGGGTGCTTAGCACGTTCCACCTGACCACATGAGTCCGAAGACCCACCCCCCGTACTAGGAGCTAACAAGAAAGAGACCTCAACCAAGAACATCCAAATAGGGAACCACAAGACTCAACGTCATACAAAAGTATCACAAAACTCAAGGATTACAATGACATGATCAACAACATCCAAGAGTGAACATAATAACTTAAAATCATAAATTTCATCACATAAATCAAAGCAATGACCAGTAAACAAGTAACCAAAGGATGATCATGAAACACTAAATATAATACAATTCCAAATTGCAATTAACCAATACAATAACATCATATCATAGTACCATAAGGGTACAAGGTCATAAATCAAATATCAATGAGATCATACAAGACCACAAAGTACACCAAAGATGTATCAAGGCAATACTCCATAAATCAATATAATTCCATTCAACCACAATCTAAACCAACTCCCATAACATACTTCGAGGAACGTAAGTAAAAACACACGACAGCTAGGGAAGTGTCGCCAGCATGGCTTGGCGCGGTTCTGGGGCTACCTGTTACAGGGTACCGCCTCCACTCTGGCGGTTATCCTGGCAACCGGCACCAAAGGCCGCATCATACATGTGGTTATCCGGGCTACTATCTCAGGAGCGAGTCCCGCCGGGTTGCTCATGCGGAGCCATGGTAACCTTTCGCTGAAGACAAAACGCAGTCTTGCCAACCTGACTTCTCAATCCCCTTTGATCGTGAGCAGCACTAAAAGCGGATGAGGCATCAGTTTTTAAATCTTATATTATTGCTACTGACCCTCTAAGTTAATTGTGGGTTTCACTAAATTACTGTCTGTACGGGTTATCTGTGCCCTTCCTTAAGCGAAATTTTGACCCCCCACGAGCCACTCTCCTAGAGACCCCAGCAACGCAAAACCAAGAAACCAAGGTTTGCCTTAACAAGAACGATAAATCACAACTAAGAAGCATCTGACGTACCCATCTACGCTATAAATACATAATCAAAAGTCTCAGCAATTCACGACTGTACAAAATCATAAACCAAAACACACACCTTACATCAGGGCACATAAAGAGAACATCGCCGACAATCATACAAGCCTGCAGAGTATCACAAAAAGTTTACTTGGGTTTCCCCCATCCGCAACAACAATAATTGCAAGGCCACAAGAGCCTATTTTCGTTCAAATATAATGAGTGAATACATCAAAATAAGATCAACAACTCCATCCAGACTACATAATCAACTTCGATACAAAATAAATCAGAAATTCGAGAAGATCAACTATCCACAACTCATAAACAAAACACGAGTTCCCAATTACATTACAACACAAATTAAATGAAAAAGGATTCCTTGAATCAAAATTAATCTCCAAAGGCATTCACACCAACACGGAATCATCCAAAAATAATCCTTCAACAACAGAGGTAAAAGCTGCAACTGGGCATCCAAGGGAGACCTCAATTTCCTCCTCACAAGATACCCGTATAGTTGGTAAACAAATGACCTTTGACAAAATTAACAAACATGACAACAATATAATTTAATGTTTCACCAAAATAGTAAAAGTGGGAAGACTGCATTCAATAAGAAGCATAAACTTATCACAACCAAGCATCGCATTAGTATCCAAAATATTCCACCACAAAATCAATTAATAAGACCCCCACAACTCAAAACAAACCAAGGATACACCACGTAAAGTTAAACGAATAGCAACACAATTTAACTTAAAGAAGATCCCTAACTCACATCAACTCAAGAAAATTCATAATGAAAGACTTTGTCAAATCACACATAAATCGACACAAACTCGACGGAATGAAATCACTTCCGAAGCCAAGGAAATTCCAAAGAGGGCACCACAAATAGGATACACCAAATTACCCTTAAATGAACAATGACCATTTCAAATACAATTTATCCATTCGTTTAATAAGAATTAATTTAAAATAAATAAAGGAACTCTATAATAACATATCGTAATTATCTCAAGGTATATTTTAACATTTCATAATATTCCTTATCATTAATCTCATAATTAAATTAAAAGATTATTTCCCTCAAATAATAATATTTGAGACAATTTTAATATAATTTCCTAGTTATTTAGCTTACACACTAATCTTACCATTCCACTCTAAAGGTTATAAAATAACAATATTCACCTACAAATTAACAAAGAATAATCCATAATAACTGTGGTAATAATAATATCCTAAATTTCTTAATCTTCTTAGACAATTTGCTAATCATTTAATAATGGAAATAACCTTCATTCAATTTTCAGTGTCAAGGAAACTTAACTTTGTTTATCTTTATTTAAGTAACCATTTTCAACCTAAATATAGTCTTATTTACTTTATTAGTCCCATACATTCATAAGTATATACATTAACAATATTAACTCCAAAATTGCTTCCCTATTCCTTAAATTCACTTATCTTCAAAACTAGCCATAGACACAAATAATCCTTATACATCTTACCCCTACCTTTAAATATATACATGTATTTTAACATTGACAGAAGCTTAGCTCAACATAACAGATAAACATTATAAATATTCCACCGGGGTTATACTTACAAGAATAATTATAAATTCGAATGCCACAGCCAATAACCCTTCATCAAAAAGAGGTGACACAAGACTCTGGATACCCCAAAGTGTATACAACTAAAGTATCACTGCCGATATAATTGGCACCGAATACACATCAACTAGAATGATTATCAAATGACATGAATTACTAAACACACAGCCTAGCCTAACCTTCCCACTAAAACACAACTTAGTTATATAATATGTGGACTACAGTTGAAGTTCATATGCCAATATATATAGCTAATGCTTTCCATCGAATTCTTACAAATGCACAAACAAATATTATATACACTATGCCTACTATAGGACATAGGGAAACGTAACAACCATTCAAGTATGGATCAACAACTACGAGTCAAAACCATCGACTATCAAAATCAAATCATAATGCAGAATATATGACTCTAGGAATAAGTATAACCACCAAACTAAATTGATAAATATACCGTATAAGAAGGAGTCGTTGACAAAGTGATTTGCATGCAAGGGAGAAAATTGTGGATAAACTATAAAGGTTGTTATTTAGTTGGAAATGCTTACAGCAAGAACCAAAGATGTTAAGAAATAGCAAGGAGATACAATAGGTGGGTTGGCAAGGTTCACTTTACTCCTAAGCTTGACTGAATTAAAAACAACTGATTTCATTTCTTATCCCAAGTAGCAAAAGAAATTAGAGATTTTATTTAAAACTATACACCCTACCATGTTCAAGTGCGCCACTGTGACAAGTTATCAATTAAACTAGAGAGATAATTTAATTTACTACACCATTTGCAAGTCAAAAATTTACAGCTGTGACGGGTTTCCAATGGTTTCAGGGAGACTATTTAATTCTGTACAATGCCTCAACTCTAAACAACACAACAGTGACAGGTTGCCAAGTATATTAGAAAGTGAACATTGGAATTTGGAAATATCGCCATCTACTTGCATTATTATCATTATTTCAAGTGTTGCAACTGCGAAAGAGAGGAAATTGTGATAGCCAAGGAAACGAATTTACAGGAGAAACCAATAACCCAAGGAAATATCCTTCTCAACCATTATCATGGATGTTGCGGATAAAGATTTAGTTTGCAGGGAAGTTATATGCAAGCAATTGCATCTAATTCCTTTTTCAATGCATAACCAGACACAACAACCATTCAAAACTTTTGTTTTTAAGGCATAACATATAATCATAGAAAAGATCATACTTATCCAAGTTGCACCTAGGACAGATTATGACAGAGGTGACTGTAATTGCATTCTAATTTTAACAAACATAAGCACCACTGAAAACATCCCCCACCTCTGTCAAGAGTAAAAATTCATTCCAAGTATGACTATCAGCCAGTTGCTAACAACTATAAATGAGTACCTAGCTAGCACAATAGTTGCGTTGGTAGTTGGTGCCAGAAAAATGGGTACCCAATTTGCAGTTGACATCAAAGATGGCCACACTAACATAGACAGAGCACAGGTATTTTGGTCTACAGAACTTTTACCTCTTCTTTCAGTTTCAAGCTTTTAATGTTCTACAATGGTCTCTATAACAATTTCCATAACAAAATCTAATTCTCTCATTGAATTGCAGCTGCTATTATAGTCAACATATGAGCAACAATACTTTGCACTCGAAGACCAGTTGCATACAAATAAAACACCTGCAATGCTTTTCAAGAATGTTGTAAGAAAAACAAATCAAAAGAACACATTTCACACATGTCGCTCAGCATTCCCATATACCTTGAATGACAAAAGAAGCTTGGAAAAACTCAACAACCTACTACATTCAACTTTCAAGGTAACAACATTCTTTTTTTTAAAAACTAGTGCATCCAAACTTGTATTTTTGTCTCCTCTAACAATTTTGAACCATATTCTATAGGTTTCTGGTACTTTAAAAGCAGCAAATGCATTTTCCAATCCATTTCATGCATGTTGTCCAAAATTCAAATTCAAATTTGCTGCTTATGGCACACTCCAAGAAAAAACTACTCACAATAAACAATGCAACCAGCAAGTCAATTATACATTTTGTTTACAACTTAAAACTACCATAACAACTTATGACAATCAAACAATTCAGTCTTCAATTGACCAGGTCACCATGCACTTGATCTGTGCCCACATAAAGCTTGACTATGACTACTCTCAGACCGTCCAGCGGTGGTATTCATCCTCCCAGGACTTGGTGCAGAGGACATTTTAGCCTTGACAAAACAATGCCATTATTGAAGCCATTTTGTTAACAAATGAGCAGAACTGCTGAGAGGTAATAAAGTCATTCATATGTAAACTTTTTCTCTTCTGAACCAACACCTCAAATCACTATCCATACAAACTATGTTTCTAATACATAGCATTTTGTTGGCTTTACAGGAAACTAGGAATATAGGAGGACAGATTTACATTGTTCAGACTTTTAATTTTTCGTCTTTCCATGCTCCAAGACATTTCACTGGCTTTCACATGTTAAAGACATCTTTGGTTTTAAAATACTCTATTGCTATTATACATTTAGACACTTCTATAGGTTACTATGTTAAAGTCTTCTTGAATATGGACATCTAAAACTCTAATTTTGTTTTTGCACCTATGAATACAATGGTTCTCTATGTACGTCTGACATATATGTTCAATAATTATTACCCCTCTATGCATAATGCCATTCAAACTATATAGTTTAAATGTTCCCTTTTGCATTCTGTCCTTCCTAGCTTTTCCAATATTTGCCTTCTGATTCTTACATTTTCAAGAGTTTATGGCGACCAAGTAGAATTTGTTATGGTTGCACACTCTAGACCCATTAACAAGTTACTTGAGACAATAAATGGTTATTTCCCTTTGGCTTTTTTCATTTTTATGCTATTACTGCAACCAAGTCCCGCCCCTACTTTTATGCATTGTACTTTATAGTCACTTTTCCATCATGCATTCTAATGTATAGAGTACAATCCTGTATACACAAATCCATATGTTGCTTTCACTACATATATGCGTATTTACATGTATATATGGCTCTATGTCCATATGCACATATGCACATATTCATGTATGCATGTATTCATCTAAGCTTCTACGTATCCCTGTATGCAACTGCGTATACATGCGTCCATGTATTTATGGATGTGTCACTCTAGCCTTGTACCAATTTATTATGTTATATGGATATCGCATATAGTAACACTAATTAGCTCTTTCACTGTACATAACAGTTGTTTTCATAAATGCCAGATCAAGTTTATATGTATCAGGATACATATATACTCACACTAAAAACTACTTAATTATGATCTCTATTGTCCCATTTTCGTAGATATGTTAATATTGCAATCAAATGTGTAAAACATTCATGTCCAAAGAAATTAGATACAGGAATGGCAATATGTTACACAACCTTATCTTATGCCTTTATAGCAATTTTTTCATTGCATTTCAAGAAAACCAGAAACTAGAATTTTATTCATATTATTTCATCTATGGCATTTACAGCTTTTCCAGTAATTATTACAAGCATAGAGTTCAGTGTTGAATAGTTCTATTGTTCATGTGATGGCTTCAACATTGTTCGTGCCAAATTGCATTATCTGACAAAGTTAACATGCAAAAAACAAAGTATCCATTGTGAACACTTATTGCATTCCATGGGACCACATTTCTTTGATGAGTTTTTTTGAACAATTCACTTCCCTTCTATATGTTTACATATTTTGCATATGTGCCTATGAGCACATTAACTATAACAGTTCACAAAATTCCTTTATCCTGTATGCTTTCATCATAGCGAGAAAGCTCAAAGCAATTGCAAAATCTAGGTTTTGAGAACATAGGCTTACAGAACACAAAAACAACACACACAAAGTAATAAAGATGCATAGCAAGTGGCTTAACTCTATATTAAATGACCAAAGTACCCTATCCATGCATGGTCACCAAGCCACTCCAGCGCGTTCACCTCCAACCAGATGTCATTTAATGCATTTCATTTGCATTCATGCATTGCGCTCACATTTTCCTGATATTTTAATGCATTTAATTTGTATTCATGGATTACGTACCTCTAGCCACCAACTTTCAAACTATGCATTTGCTTAAATTTATTTAATCAATTTATGCGTTCGCATTTTCCTGAGTTTTTAATCCGAAAATGATTTATAAAGCTACCCAGTCGAATAGAAAAATAAATATATGCTAATTTTACAATATATAAAATAGCTCTCCAAATGCAAACTATACAAAAAAATAAGCAATATGTTCAATGGAGAAATGTGATTGGCCAATGCTGCCAGTTAAAAGCATTCCGGGCAAACGCATAGGCAAATTAAAAAATAGATTCACAGGAAAGAGCTTTTGATTCTGAACCCATATGCATACTTTGATTCAAACTAGTGGCTGAAGGTACATAATCCACTGATGCAAGCTCAATGCATTGAATTGCATCTGACTAAAGGGAACACTGTTTGCATTGCTAGTTACTCTTTGAATATATAACAAGGTTCAAGGAAAAAACTCTCATTATCACACATGTTGACATAATTTTCGTTCCAAACCTCTCTTTATGAGACCACTTTTCAGTAATCAAAAATATACAAACTTTACAAGCCTCACATGCAACCATGCATCTTTCCCGGAGATACACATATACATGCATCCATGTGTACTGCAATACATGCATCTATGTACACATGCAACCATGGATATATGTATCTATGCAACTTCATATGCAATCCATGGATATTTCCATACATGTATATTTAAGCATTTATGTATCCAGCTATGCATCTATCTATCTATCCCTTACCTTCACATTTCCTATGTAATCTACCTATGGAGTGCATCCGCATGTAACTATGTTGTCTTTCACTTGCAAATGTACTATCATACATATGTGTCAATGTATCCTGAATACATCTATCACTTAGATGATACATGTATGCATCATCGGATATATGATAGATGTCCACATCCATGTATCTATGGATACATGTATCAAGTAGCTCGGTTCCAAGTCTTGACTCTACAGCAACAACATCTCCTATGACTACACAGATCTGTAGAATAACAAAAAAAAAATGCTCAAAGTAATCACAATGCATCTCTAGTCACTTAAATCTATATTACATGATAAATCCACATTCTGTTTAATGCATTCACTTTGAAACACAATCAAGAAAACAACTAAATACCACTTTCCAAATTTAAAAAAAACAACTTTGGAAACATCAACTTCTAGAATTAAATACCACTATGTACAAAGTGATCATATTACTCTAACTAGATGACTATGAACTACATGTTACCTATGCAATCTAAAATCTAAA
>VDFB02231744.1:0-62300 GCA_007258455.2 Sequoia sempervirens
TCTGCAACATAATTACGTGTTATTTGATTTAGGTTTTTAGTTAAAAGTTTTACTTTACATATTTTTCATATCATAGCTTAGGGTTTTTTTGTTACTAACATTTGATTTACAATGTGTGACATAGGTGGAAAGAAGGCATCTCATTTGATATTGCTAATCTATCTTGTCTGCTTTTCATACTCACTGATTGGGATTAAAATTAACCTTGCATTTACATGTCATTGGGGTTAAAAAGAACTTGTATATTCATTCATTGTTCTAAACTTAACCTTGCACCAAGTGTCTTTTTCACATATTGCTTTAAGGGTTAAAAAGAACAAGTGTCTTCATTGTCTTGCGGTTTGCATTTTTCATTTAGGTGCACGTACATGCTCTTCTCTCACACCATTTGGTGATCTTGAGAATCACAAGAATCTTTTGGAATTTGTATAATCACCCACATATTTGGTTGGGATTTAAAATGAACATCATGCAAGTGTGAGAAAAAGGTGGTGTATGCTCTCTCCTTGTGCTTCGTACGATCTTGGAGATAAAAAAAAGCATACTTGTCTTACTTTTGTTTACCCTTAGATGGCCTTGAAACAAGGAACAACCCAAGCAACACTTTGTTTTTGTCTACTACATAAATAATCATGATTGTTGGGAAAGTCTTCAATCACCTAGTGCAGATGTCCTATGTACACAAGTGCCACCCCTAGTATCCACGTGATACATAAAAATCCTTTCTAATGAAGGGACTGGGAGGCCACTTAATTGAGTTGATCTTTCCTTATGCATAGGCACTAGTATTAACCTTGAAACATAAATTAAGAACCACTTGTTTTAGAGGCCAAAAACCCTTTTACTTGCTAGTGCAGGAACGATCATTCTAAAGTTGTCCTATGTTCCACCATTCATTGTAGAGACATGAAATCCCTCAAGGTTTTTGGATCTTAGGGGGTAAGAGATTTTGGCGAGCCCGTGTCATGTAAGGGGGATCCAACACCACCAATATCTCTAGTTGTCCACTTTGTTTAGGTGTTTGAAGTAATCCAAGTAAGGACTCAACAAGTAGTATCTTTTCCATCCTAGGTTGTGAATTGTCTATGAGTGTCTTCTTACACATTTAAACATTTTTCACACTCAGACTAGACCAAAAAAAAGTGTCTTCAAACTATTTGTTGTGTTTTCCAAAATCAAACTTCACAAAATCACCTCAAAATTGATCAAAATTCAATCAAAACCAAGCAAGACACAATGTGAGCCACAACTGAATGTCATTCACCACAATTGTGAGACTAAAAACTGCATCTACCATTTCTAGAATGATGCGAGTGACTATCATGCACCGCAATTTAGACTTGAAATGACACAATTACCTGCCATTGAAAATTTTAAGGGAAAATTGAGACAAACTATTTTTTGGTCAATCCTGAGCATTACCTAGTCCTTTGATCATATACTTACAAATTTCTAGAACTTTCCATCCATTCCATCCATCATTGCATACCTTGTATTGACCATAGGAAAAGCATTAGGACATCCTTTAGCTTGCATTCACCTTGCTGTAGACCTTGGTTTTGGAAACTTATCCTAGACTTGAGACTAGTCCATAGGGAACAAATTAGATTTGTCTTAACTTCAACATCTTTCCATCACCTTAGTCCTTTTTTCATTTAGTCCTTTTTTCATTTAGGTTTTCCCTCAACTCACAAGGATAGTTTGAGACCACCTTTGTCAAACCTTATCATTTAGTCATTACCATCATTGAAGTCTTAATATACACTAGATTTTTAACTTTGGCTATCATAGTTTGATTAAGCAACCTTACTTTGGCTTTGCCACAAGGTGCTTAGTAGTCATACCTTTAGTCATCATCCTACCATTTTCACCCATCATCCTTCTCACACTTGCATTTAATTTGGCATACATTAGACACTACTCAAGGATTTAATCTTATTGATTCTTTGTCTTGACACCATCCTTAGACATCACTTATACCTTTAAAAATCCAAAAAAAATAGTCATCTTGCATTGACATTACCATAACTTGGACCTCATTGTGACACCATACTATTGACATCTCGACATCTTGTCACTTTGAATCCATAACTTGGTATCATCCTTAGGCATATCCTATACTTTGAAAAATCCAAAAACACAGTTGTATAACTTTGGTCTTAGCCATACCTTTGTCATCCCTAGGCATAATCCTTGCATAGTCACCTTAGACACTATACCATATCACCTTCAAATTCATCTCCCTTTTGCAAGTCTTATATGGTCAAAATAAGTTTGCAAAGGAAATGAAAAGAAATGGCCTTTCAACAACACAATGAGTTTGGCAACCCATTTGACATGTCTCAAGAGGCACCTATACCACCAAAGTCATTCCCAAATCCATTTGAAAATTTCATCCTTAGATATCAACAAAGAATATTCACCATAGAAGAAATAGAGGCCGCCTCACAAGATCTTGAAGTAGTCTCTTTTGTGGATGAAATTGTGGCGTTATACCCTCAACGTTTCCTAGCTAAACTTTTTTTAGGAGTAATATTACCTCTTGGGTTTGATGTCAATGCCCTTCAAGCAATGCCTACACCAAATAAACAAAACCGAGGACATAATGTACCTACTTCTAGTGGCTCTATCCCACAAGTTAACACATCTATGCCATTAGGAGGAAGTACACAAGACACAACAACATTCCATACCTCACCACTTGGTACCCAAAACATGACACAAGGCATAACACAAAGCATGATACAAGGAACAACACTAAACATGACACAATATATGAAACAACCCTTTGGTGCCTCATCCAATCCATTTTCCACATTAAACACCATGGGGACATCATCCTCTAATCCATTTAACACAAACATTTTGACCGAGAGACCAAAAGTTGTCATCAACACGACTCCTAAAAAAATGTTATACCAAACATAGGGGCTTCTCAACATACCATTGTGTCACAACAAGGGCCTACCCCTCATACACATGTGCAAAACAATACCCAAGGCTCCATTTCGTAAAACACACAATATGGCAACTAAGGCTTATTTACACCTCATGGTAACCAAGGATTTCTCCCACGATATGGCAACCAAAATCCACATGGTCATACTTTTACAAGCTCATGGCATACCAAAACACTCACATTCCCACTTATAACCAAAAAATTTCAAATCAAACACCACCTTACATCTCCTACATGCAAAACCAAAACATGTCACATACACAACTAAAATCCATGATCCCATAATATTGGATTCCAAGATGCCAACATGAGCTCTCAAAATACACAAGGCCCATCATTGACTCAAGTGGATGTCCTACAAACTCAAATGCTTTCCCTCCAACAATAGATGGAAAACATGCAAATGTCTAACAAAAAGGCCTACTCTACCAAGGACTTATGTCCTTATCCATTTGACAAGAGTCTATACATGCCACCCTTCCTATATGGCTATGTCATACCAAACTTACCTAAGTACAAAGGGAAGTGAAATCCACTTGAACACATAAGATAATTTTCCATGGCTTGTATAGACATCGTATACAATCCTACATATCTAATGTGACTATTCCCAATAAGTCTTATGGGCATAACACTTGAGTGCTTTGCACACTTATCGACTGGCATATGAACATAGGGAGAATTAGCAGAAAAATTCATCAAACATTTTGCATTCAACATTAACAATGAAATTACCATTTCCACCTTATGCCATACCACACAAGAAGATGGTGAAAACTTTGTTACCTTCTTCCAACGATGGAGGGGTATGGCTAGTCGATGTCCTATTGAAATACCTAAGAAACAAAAGGTTGTCATGTTCATTGAAAACCTTAACTCAAACTTGAAACATGATTTGTGAGTGTAGTGTTGTACTTCATTTTCTGACCTAGTGGAGAAAGGCATCATCCTTGAGGAAGCTCTCATTGACAAAAGAGAAATCAAGATTGCCAACAAAAACATAAATAGCCAAAATACTTCAAATGAAAAAGGAAAATATTGGACTCGTAACAAGAATGTGACTAATGATGGAGTTGTTGATGCCAAGACAATGTACACTAGCCCTACCATTACACTTAGAGGACCCAATGTATCTAAAAACACACCAAGATCTCCCGATCAAACATAAAATGTCATCTAGAACACTCAAGAACAGAGTCAAAAGAAAGTTCCCTACTAGACGCAAATACACTCCTCTTGGGAAACCAAATGAGTCAGTCGTTAAACAACTCCTGCAACATAATGCCATAAAACTTCCTGAAAAAAAAACCATACGAACCTAGACAATTCAAACTATTATGGTGGGATGACAATGCCTTTTTTTATTACCATCGAGGTAAGGGACATTCAACTACACAATACCGGCAATTAAAGAACATCATATAAGACCTTGTGGAAAATGGAACTATTGAAGTTAATGGACAACAAAAAAAACATTCATCTAATAGTGGCCATAAATTTTTCACTGATCCATTACATGACCATGGAAAAGGAAAGGCCTCTAGTTTGAGCAATAAGACCAATAACAATTTAGCCAATTACACTAATGCCAAATATGACTATAACCATACCACTATCATAAATCACATTCGAGTTGCTGATGAACATGTCAATACCATTACCATTAAGAAACCTCTTGAATGTGTTGTCAACACTCGTCAAACCAAGGTAACCATTCAAGGTCCTCCTCCACAACAACAACAACCACCAAAGTCCCAATACAACTTTCTTGACCAATTGAGGAATACTCCCGCACAAATCTCTATCTTAGAGTTATTGTGTATATCACCTGATCACCGAGCCATTCTTGACAAAGCCTTACAGGACACAACTGTACCCACCAACCTTCACGTCAATCATTTATATGAGATGGTAGGCTATTTGACCAATTCTCATCATGCCACCTTTTTCGAACAAGGCTATTCAACCAAAAAAAATCTTAACGACCCTTTGCATGTTGAAGTTCTTATCCATCAAACCAAAGTCAGGCGAGTCTCGGTAGATGTTGGAGCAGGGTTAAACATTTGTACCCTCAAATTGGTTAAGATGTTAGGCTTCTTGGAAGCATGTGTAGACACCACTAAAAGCATTGTTATCAAAACATATGATGATGAAGAATGATCCTCTAAAGGAATTATCATACTTCCTATTCAAGTTGGACCCGCAATCATGGACACCACTTTTCAAGTCTTGGATCTTGACCTTCCATATAATCTCCTCCTAGTCTAACCATGGATCCATGCCATGAAGGTCGTCCCATCCACATATCACCAATGCCTTAAATTCCCATACAATAGAACCAAAATCACAATAGCTGGTGATCCTGATCCATTCCAATACTGTACCAATTTGAGAGGGACCACACAATTCCAAGTTCCTATCAATAATGATGCTTCATCCTCCACTTTTTCACATTACATTGATCAATCTTCATTGGCTAAAGCATCCACTTCATCTACTACACCATTGAACACCAAGGTCCAAGTACATGAAATGGGATGTGGTGATTATCGTATGGACAAGCTATAGATTAATAACAATTCCAATGCTACTGCGAAGGCTTCAAATTCCAACAATGATGTCAAGACAGTTTCAGAAGAAACACAAAAACATGGTCATGCCTAGGGTGAGGCATTTTGGGATCCTAATGATACCTCAGTTTTTACCATTAAAGATCACCCATCTCCATCTCATGACCCTCTCTTCACCATTCCATTCTTTGAATCACTATCCAATAATTCTGACCATTTTCACCACCCTGGGTTAGGGTATGTCCTCCCTACTATTGCCTCTACTAAGTCATCTTTCCAAGTCGTCAAGGATGTGCAAGCCTCCTTTGACGTTAGCAGTACCAAAAAGGATAGTCCCAAAGATTCTATTAATGAAATTTCCAATCTCTTTCATCCACCAAACCATCATGTCACTCCACCCACATCATCCATTCCACTCATGTCCATCTGCATCATAGAGATGGATAAAAAAGGAATATCTCAAGACAAGGACAATGACGAGGGAAAAGTTCAAAAATAAAAAATAAAAATGCTCTCTTTAAAAGGAGATCACAAATCAAAAGACATGATGAAAAGAAAAGAAAATCAAGAAAAGTACTCTAGCCAAAATAAAAAGATATTGGACAAATCAAAAGTGAAAATCAAAAAGCATTGGTCTCCAAGAATGCTCTTCCACCAAAAATAATTGGTGGCAGCTATCATTACAAAAATTCAAACAAAGAGCTTGTTAATCCAATGTCTTCATCTCCATCACTTTCACTCATCCCATACATTCCATTCAATCCATCCATATTTTCTTATTATCTCACCTCCATTAGTGATTTCTTTCAAGGTGTCTTTGACGATGACCCCTTCACATGCTCTAGCTCATTGGTCACCCGAAATCCTTCTTGTCTGAAGCCTGGTGGCCCGCGCAGTGTGCACTTTAGGGATCATACCGTAGCCTCTTTTTTCTACCACTTTTTTCACCCTTCATATTTATCACTAGTGCATTCTGCATCCAAATCAGGTCCTTTCGCCTAACATAGTCATCTGAACAAGGTCAAGAATTGTCACGACTTATTGATTCTACACATAGCTTCCAAAAGTCTTATCATAGCCATAAAAAGACAAAAACATAGAAAAATAAAAAAAATTGTTACCTTGATGAAAACTTGGCAAACAGGCATCTTGGTAACACCAAAAAAAAATGAAGAAAATAGTAACGAGAAATAATTCATCCAATAGTGAAAACCACTTCGGTGGTGCTTTGGATAAGTACCATGGTGAAAACCTAACAAACAGGCGCCATGTGTAGTTGACTTTGCTCCATCGTCTACCATCATTCCCAGATCTAACTTTTCCTCATCATTTTTCTTTCCCATATCACCCATAATAATGATTGGTTGTCCTTTCCATAACTTGGAACAATTGACATCATGCATCCTTTTTTCTTTTTCCTATCCCTTTCCATTTCACCCCTAATTAATTGGTCTTATACTCGATTGAGGGAAAATACTAGACCTACGTCATTGGATCCTACACTTCCTATCAGAAGGTCGCTTTCACTCAAAAAAGACAAAAAAATCATAAAAATATCAAAACATAAAAAAAAAACAAATATCCCCAAAAAGACAAAAAAATCATAAAACCTCAAAAATTCAAAAAAAATAAAAATAAAATTCGTCAAAAACACAAAAACATCCAAATAACTAGCAAAAATCCTAAAAACAGAGTCAAAGTTAGTCCTGCTAGTCCATGTCATTGTTGAACTGTGTTGCCTCTGCGACTTAACATAGGTAAGGCCATCTATCAATGTGCCCCCAAGGCATTAGGTCAATCTTCTTAAGTTTGGTCAATTAAAATCATGACTCAATCCTTTGTCAGTAAAACAAATTCAAGTCATGTCAAACTATGAGGTGTCTATGCATTGTTACATAGGTAAGGCCATCTGTTGATGAGCCCTCGAGGCCACCTAGGTCGGTCCTTTAGATTTTGTCACGTTAGTCATAATAAATTAAACATTGTCAACTTAGACACAAATAGTCATTGAAAAATTAGACAAGTCACACATCAACAAGACAAACAAGTCAATAAGGTCACTTAGTCAAACCAAACAAATTGCCAAATAGTCAAATAGTCAAATCATCAAACCAGTCAACTTATGTCTTATATAGGATGTGTCCTTCCTGAAACCAGACATTGTCATTAATCAATTTTTTGTCATTTACCTTATATAGGTGGTCACGTGATCAAAATAAGACTTGATGTCTTATACGACATGTTTCCTCTCTTGAAACTAGGCCTTGTCAAACAATCAACCTGTCAATCACCTAGTCAACTAAACGTCAAAAAATTATATTTTGGAACACTCTAAATGGTTGTTGACCTTGTGGTTTGTTTTGTCTTATCTTTTTCTTTATTTTTCTTTGATTCAAGTTACTAGCTTCCTCGAAGATGTCCCATGAAGGATTTAGAGGAGCAATGATGTCTCATGACTCTTTTCTTTCATTACTATTTGCAGATTATCTTGACAAAAAGACTAGGGCAACTTTTTCCTTAGTATGTGTTAGGACATTCCTTGTCTATGACTATTTGTTTTACAAGTGGATGACCTTGCACACCTTGGTCTATGTTATACCATAGTTTTTTTTGTCCATTTGTCATATTTTACCGCCCAATGATGATTAAATGCAAGGCCTATTATGTATTTGGAAAAATATTGAAGTTTTTCTTCTATACTAACATCCATGTTTTACGCACTAACATTTCTTCCATTTGTATTTTGACGATGTCCTGTGACGCATTATATAGGCATTACCATAAATACATATTAAACCATACATATTGCATCAAAAAATACAAAAAATATATTCATGGCATATAGGCATATATGCATCCATATAAGCATCCATTGCATTCATAATCATAATGCATATAAGCATCCATAATCATAATCCATGACCATTTATCATATTGCATATATATTTTCATTTGCATTGCATAAACATAAAATGACATCTGCATCTCATCATATAGACTACATAAACATCATAAACACATATATCATCTATGACATAATAAATGCATGACAATAAATTGCATATCATATAATCGTTGCCAAAATCATATCATATATATCGCTTAAAATGTGTCACAATACAATGTCCAAATGTATCTAAAAAATGGAGCTCATAGGATCGATGGTTAAAAATACAAGTTTTTCGGAACAATTTTCAAATTTTTTGAATTTTTTTGAAAATTTGTAAATTTTTCCAAGGTGGCATAGATCTACCTTCTACACTGGGGCATATTTTTTACTGAATTTCTTTGACACAATGCAATAAATTGCATTATATCAAAGAAGGGCAAATGTAGACACTAAAATTGTCCTAGGCCTGACTTTAAATTCTCCACCATTTTCCTCTTTGTCTTTGATAATTAAATAATTTTAATTATTTGATTATTTTCTAAAGTCATAAGTCTTCTACTAATTAAATAATTTTTATTATTTAATTAATTCATTCTATCTTTATTCTTTCTTGATCAATTAAATAAATTTTATTTATTTATTTAATTACGATCACTAAAATTAAGTCTTTTTTCTTTTAAAATTAAATAAATTCTTATTTATTTAATTTTTATAACACTCCACTATAATTAAATAATTATTTTAAATTATTTAATTACTCATTAGCCTCTTCTCTCATAAATTAAATAAATTTTATTTTGGTCCACTCTCTTGAATTTTGAATTAAATCATTATTTAATTCAAAATGTCCTCTTTGTCACATTCCTCCATAATTAAATATTTATTTTTAATTATTTAATTATTCATTGGCCACCTAGATTAAATAATTTTTATTATTCAATCTCCTATCACCTCAAGTTGTCCATGCCAATCTTATCTTCCACATCAAGTCCTTATCTATCCATGTCTCAACTAACCTCCACCCTTGATTAAGTTATTTATAATTTAATCTTGACCGTTAATCTTTATCATTTGCCCTATAACCCTATTTCATACTACATCTTTCATTCTTGGCCATTGATTATTGACATTCAATCTTAGCCTTTCATTCAAAATTATCTTTCCTATAAAACACCTCTATCATTGTCATTTCTTTATCTTAAACATCTTGCATCTTAGACATCTTAGAGAATCTACAAGCTATCTTGAGTAATCTTGCTATCAAGTCTATTAACATCAAATCAAGTGCATTTATAGTCAATTAGAATCTTCAATATTTTTCTTTGTCATTGTCATTAGGCCTATTTGTATACTCAAAAATTTGAGGCCAATTATTATATCAAGCAAATGGAGAAGTGCAATGAAGGTGAATCAATGGTGGTATGAATACTTTTGGTATTATTGTTCCATGTTTTATGTCTTTATGCTTAAATTTGTACTTCATTGTTTATTAGGGTTTGATTTAAATATGCATTATTGCCTAAAGCCTTGATTACACTAGTTTCCAAATATGTAATTTATTCTAATACTCAAATAATACAAATTAAACTTTAATAGGCATGTATAAAAGCCACTTTTTAAAAGTCACTTTTTTTTACCATACCATGCACGTTTACAGACACCACTTTTTGACTTAAATAAAAGTATTTTTCTAATTCCTTTTGGGGAAATATATGTAATAACCTAAAGATTGATGAGGATTTTTTTTTTTATTTTTTTTATAATTTTTATTGGCCCTTATTGTTGTTTTTAAAAAGCAACGTGTACTAACAACATAATTGAACCTAAACTAAACATTTTTTTATTTTTTTTCATTGTGTAGATAATTTTCTAAATATTTATGTCATATTTTTTTTTGTAAAAGAATTATAGAAAAAAATTATTAAAAAACAAAAAGTCAAATATTTCAAGTTTATGGACCAATTTACTTAGAAATTAATTAAAAAATAGAAAGCATAATCCAATCTTAACAAAAGTTATATATTTTGAAACTAGACAGCGTGATCTATAATGGGTTTTAATTTCATAGATTGACTTTGAAAAAAATTCCATTAGCTATATTGCCAAAGATGAACATTTCTCTTCAATCTGCCTTAGTTTTTTAGTTGCAAGTCAAAGGCTAAGGGTCAGGTTTCCAAACATTTTCCAGGCCTAAAACCAAATCAAAAAGTGGTTTGGAGATTCAAACTTTAAAAAATGTGTATCCGTTATAAAACAGGTACACGTTCTAAAAATTTCCAAAAATATACTTTTTAAGAATGAGTACCCATTTTAGAAAATTTCTATTTTGGAAATTTTTTAGAATGGTACCCATTTTAAAATGGGTGCCCATTCTATCTCTAGAACAAGTACCTGTTTTGTCCTTAGAACATGTACCTGTTTTAAAACAGGTACCCGTTCTATCTTTAGAATGGGTACCCATTTTAAAATCATGGGTACCCATTTTATTAGGCTCGAGTTGGAATTCCTAAATGGGTACCCACTTTTTTCAAAGTGGGTACTCATTTCTATTAGCATTTTTTTTTTGCCAAAACTTTCCCTCTTCGTGGACCCAACTTCTTGGACTTACAAGCATTGAAGATCACCAAGGGTATGTGCGGGATCATGAGGGGCCAAAAAGTGGCAATATTATGGGTATTTGTAGGGTATGTGGTGATGACTTTTTTTAATCCAAAATTGATGGAACGAAAAGGTTTTTAGAGGAGATTCTCAGCTTTCCACCAATATAAATTATGTTTAATTTGAATTTAATAAATAATTATTATTTATTTTCTATTAAATTACGACTAAAGTCCTAATCGATAGGCTGATTGAAAATCATCTATAACTTTCAAGCATTATCACATTATTTGAATCGAAACATCCACATTCTATGCTTCACATACTATAGGATTAAAAAGAAAAAATTATGAATTTTGACCAAGTTAAGGTGGTCGACATACGAGTTTTATATTTTTAAAAGTTGGAATAAAAAATTCATAATTAATTATTTACTTGGAAAAAATTACAAAAATATGCACCACATCTGGACATGAGTCCTCTAGTTATGTCTAAAATATTATAAAAAAATATTATCAATTTATTATGGTTAGGGTGGTCAGGACAAACACCTACTTCTTATTTTTTTCCACTGAAATTTAAGTACTATTGCATTGAAATTTCAAATTTTCACCAAATAGATTTTATTTATTTTTAAATAAACCTAGTAGTTTAGAAACTACATTCAATTTTCTACAGATTCTATTCTTACATATTTTTGAAATAATATAGATGACTTATTCAAATTTTTACGTCAAGTTGCCTAACTCGATTTTTTGATTTTTTGCCACTTAAGGGCCTATTTTTTCCATGATGATCCCACATACCCAACAATGGAAAGGGAATTAAGGGGAAATAGGTTCGTAGAATTGGCACAATGGGAATCGTCATAATATTTATCAAGTAGAATGGAGGAAGGGTAAAACAAGGAATGACTATAGAAAGACTATGATGATCAAAACAAAGAAAGTGCAACCTTCAATACTACGATTGAAGCAGTAGGGTTTATTGATTAGATGGTATGGAAAGGATCTAAATTGGGATAGCTTGATCAAATCGTGGAAAGAATGGTGGGGTCAATACATGCAATTCAAGGCTTTGGGAAATGGTTATTTTATTGTGGTCTATCCATCACAAACAATAAAGGAAGAAATTGAAAATGGAATTTGGATTATGGATGGGAGTGGTTTCTACATTTGTAGATGAGAGGTAGGGTTTGATCCTTTTCAACATAACATTGTAAGAATCCAAGATTGGTTCAAGCTTCCCAATCTTCCTTCAGAGTTTCGAGAGTTGAACAGTCTGGAGGACATTAGCAACCATTTGGGCAAGTACATTTACGTAGAGGAAAGACTAAATCTAGATGAAATCAACTAGTATGTTAGGATATGTGTGGAAAACAATCCTAGTTCCCACATTGGAGGGAGATCAAACTGATAACCAACTGGGGTAATTAGAAAAAAATTCTAATATTGGATCCAAGCCCTAACAACAACTGAGTAAAGGCATTGGGATGGAGAAGTCCTATGAAAAATCCATTTCTAGAAGACAAGGGAAAAATGGAGCCTCATTTGGAAATGGAAAATTCTTCCAATTCTTCAAATATTGATGCAAGATTGAATTCAACAATCCTAAACCATGAGGGACACGAGCTAGAGCCAGTAATAAAGGAAAAGGTAGAAGAACCAATCGGATAGAGAGAGGGCCCAATAGAACAAAGGAAAGATTTGGACATGAAACTATCAAAAGTCTTGGACTTAATTGGCAACAACATAAATGAAGAGGACCTCAACTCCTTAATTGAGTTAGGTAATGAATTAGTCAAGCTAGCTAAAGAAGCTAAGAGTGGTCCATTGATAGAGAATCTAGAGACAATAGAATTGGAAGAAGATTGGGAAATATGTCCAAACATAGAGGAGGTTGACCAAGAATCAGAACAAGAAGTCACTCCTAAAGTAAGTAAAAGAAAAAAAATCATGCTCTTAGGACATATGGAGTTTGGAAAATTAGAAATCTATCAAAAAGATGCATCTATATTAAGAATTCCCTTGACTATGGAGAGAGTAAGAAAAGGGGAAAATTTCATAATTAGGAGAAACTCAAAGTGGATGGCGAAGCTAGAGGCTATCTAAAGATTAGTGAAATGCTGAAAGTAGGGAAGGGTGAGGCCCTTCCTAAAACATAATGAAAATCACAACTTGGAACGTTACCTGGGCTTAAACATCCTTAACAAGAAATGCCTGATTAGGCACCATTTGGAGATGTTCCAAGCTGATATATGTCTCCGAAAAGAATCCAAGTTAAGTCACCAAGAAATTGAGCACTTCAAAAAAAGATTGAAGCTATGGAAGATGTTAGCGGTAAGCTTAGAAGGTTCTTCAGGCGAACTCATAACTATTTGGAGACCACAAAGCGTAGTAGTGGAGAAATTTGACTCAAATAAACATTGGATAGCATGCAAGGTAAGGAGTCTAGCTTTTGATCTATGCTTTCTTCTTATTAATGTATATGGCCCAATTACTTGCACTCAAAAGAGAGAAACATGGGGGAACTAGACCTAGTTTGTAGCAATCCCTCATTTGAGTTCATCCTACTTAGCGAGGACTCCAACACTACCTTGTGATTAGATGACAAGAAGGGAGGTGTGGGAAGGAAATTGCAATCTCAGATAGATTTTGAAAATTTTGTGGGAAGGAATATGTTAGTGGAGATTCCAATGGACAATAGACAATTCACTTGGACAAATAGGTGTAAGGGATTTTGTAGCATAGCTGAAAAGTTGGATAGGTTTCTTTTCAAAGGTGACCTAAGTATCTTTCCTTTCACCTTGGAGAGTAGAATCTTACCTATTTCAAGCTCTGTTAATTTAGAAATATTGGGGGAAAGGAAACCAGTTAGGTACCCTTTTAATTTGAGAATGAATGGTTTAGGGACCCCATTTCAAGGACTTAATAAGGAAGTGGTGGACTGAGAGCAACCCAAGTGGGTCCAAAATGTTCAACATAGTCACTAAATTGAAATAGATCAAACAAAATTTGAAGATATGGAACAAAGATAGTTTCAAAAACATCTTTGAGGAAAAAAGGAAAATTGAAGAACTAAAGGAATTGAATGAGAAAATAATAAGAAATGGGATGGATAATATGATTTATTTCTCAGAAAAAGTGTTGCTATTTACAAGATGAGTGATTTACTTGCTAAAGACAAGATATTTTGGAGGTAGAAATTGAGAGAGCCGTGGTTAAACATGGGGGATAAAAAACACAAAATTATTCCACAATTCCACTAAATTTAGGAGGGAAATGAATAGGATATCAAGTATCAAGACCTTTGAAGGAAGAAATTTAGACAAAATTGAAGAGATAAAGGTGGTTGATGTTGACTTCTTTCAAAATCTACTTAAATGATTGGAATGGTTTCAATCTGTATGAGCAACAAAAAATCCTTGGTTGCATTCCAATACTTGTAACTAAAGCTCAAAATGAAATGCTCACCAACAATTTATAGAAAAAGAAGGTAAGGAAGCTCTATTCCAGCTTCATCTAGACAATGCCCCTGGCCTAGATGGGTTCTAAGCGACCTTTTTCTAGAAATGCTAGGAAATTGCTAGCGGGGAAGTAGTTGAAGCCATAGAGGACTCTATATGCTCTAGAAAGGTGCTCAAAGAATTGAATAAAACCTTCATAGCGTTAATTACAAAGAAGGAGAAATGAGAACTTTAGAGGAGTATAGACCAATAGCCCTTTGTAATATAATTTGCAACATCCTTGCAAAATTTGTGGCAAATAAGGTGAAAAATATATTACCTGATATAATTTATGAAGAACAAATAGGGTTTGTTCCTAATAGATCAATCTTGGATGGGGTAATAATTGCTAAAGAGGCAATCCACTCTATACAAAAGACAAAGAAACAAACAATGCTGATTAAACTAGATATTAAGAAAGTATATGATAGAGTGAACTAGATATTTTTGTTTAATGTTCTTGAAGCATTTGGTTTTCATAGTGGATGGTTGAATTGGATATTTAATTGGATTGCTTTCCCTAGATACTCAATACTTATAAAAATCTAAAGGTTTTTTTGGAGAATTACTAGGCTTAAGATAGGGGGACCCTTTGTCCCCATTCTCATTTATTATCATGACAGAGGCTTTTGGGAGATTAATAATGAAAGAATCAGTGGAAGGAAAGATTGTTGGGACTCAAATTTCATGGGGCATTCTAGTGACCACTCGCCATCAATTTGTAGATGATACTATGTTGTTTGGGGTTGCATGTGAAAGAGAACCCAAAAACTTCAAAAAAATATGGGACAATTACTTTGCTACATTGGGTTAGGAGGTTAGTGAAGAGAAGTTTGAAATTTTCTTCTTTTTCACAAACCCAGGCAGGGAAAATCAGATACTAAGGATCCTAAAATTTAGAAAAGAAAAATTGCCAAGTAAATATCTTGGATTGCCTTTAGCCATGGGGCTACAACCAAGGAAAATGTGGGATCCTTGATGGATAGGGTGGATAAAAGGCTAGCCTCTTGGAAAGGTAAATGACTATCCTGGGTTGGGAGACTAACCATGCTAAAGGTTGTAATAACAACTCTTCCAATATATATTTTTTCTTCCCTACCTTTTTTAGCTAGAGCTAGTAAAAGTATCAATTTAAAGAAAATGATGTAATTCTTCTGGAAAGGAAATTCAAAACAACATAAGTATCCTTTGGTAAGCTGGGAGGAAATATGCAAATTGAGGAAAGCTGATGGGGTTGGGTTAAAATTTTTGTTGCTTTAGAGTAAAGCCATGGGGGTGAAGCTTATGTGAAAGACATACACTAATCAAGAGCTCAAATGAGTGAAAATTTTGAAGGTGCAATATTTGGATGAGGGTGAGACAAGCATATTCACCTCAAGAACACTTCCAACTAGATCTAGGATATGGAATTTCTTAAGAAACAACTATGATTTGATATTAGACTAGATTTAACATGGGATATAAGGGATGGGAGCTCATCCATCTTTTGGGAGGACTCTTGGGGAGTTATCAAAAAATTGGTTGGAAGAGAGGAGTTAGAACAAGTAAGGGTTGCCACCAAAAAATCTTGGGGAAGCCATTTGTAGGATTATCTGATCATTTCTACCAAAAACAACTGCTACAAGGGTCAATGGAAGAGTGTAAGAGCTTTGAGATTGAATAATGAGGTGGTTGAAGCTTATGAAATGGCAATGCATGAGCAAACAATTTAAATTAGAGATGGGAAGGACATAATAAGATGGCATAGCTCTCTTACTGGCAACTATAATGCAAAAGATGGATATAGACCACTAGTAAGAAATCAAGAGTTAGAGGCAAAGTTACCTAGCAATACTTTTTGGAATAAATATTGTCTATTGAAGGCTAGGATGTTTACATGGGCAGCAGTTTGAAAGGAAGGGTACTTACAATGGATAGGTTCATCAAAATGGGATACAATGGTCTATCAAGATGTGTATTATGTAAACAAGAGGAAGAAATAGGGAATCATCTCTTCTCAAACTAAACTTTCTCTCTAAAATGTTGGCAGTGGCTTTATGTTAAACTACAATGGTAGGATGCCTTTCCTAATAACATACTAAATATGCTAAATGTTTGGCCCACTCTAAAGAAAAACACAATGTTTTGTAGCCTTTGGATAGCAAACACATCACTATTACTATGGGAAGTATGGAAGGAAAGGAACAAACACATCTTCTAAGATAAGGAAATGCCCATTCACTCATCCTTGAACAAACTAGAGGCGGGCATTGTGGAGGTGATTAATTCCAAAATTGGGGATACAAGCAGAAAGCAAGTTAACTTTATAGAATTGGACACAATCATGAGGAAGAATTGGCACAAACTTAAAATCGCACCATATGTTGGGGAAGGAGGTTTGAAGACTCGGGAAGATAGGAAAAAGGTGAAACGGAAACTGCCAGAAGTGGGATGGTTTTTGGTAAATTTCGACAGGCCTACAAGAGGAAACCTTGGAATTTCTAGGTTTGGCTGCATCATTAGAGACTGGAATGGGGAAGTATTAGGTAAGTTGGCAGCTCCACTCCCCATTGGGACAAATAATGAAGTAGAAATGTAAGCAATGATCCTTGGACTCAAATTTTATTTAGAACTAAAGAACCTAATGTAGTGATAGAGGGAGATTCATTATTGCTTATTAATGCCTTACGTTCTATACAAATGATAAACTAAAAGCTTGGGGCTATGTTAGAAAATTCCTTAAAGTTATTGAATGGATTTCAACATTACATGTTAAACCACACACTTTGGGAGGGAAATCAAGAAGTGGATGAGCTCTCAAATATGAGAGTTGATGGACTCTCGATTAAAGAAATTATTCAATATGCCATCATAGTTGGAATAAGGAAAAAACTTGGTTAGATTATATGATCAACATACTGGTTTCATAGTGAACAAAAAAATGTCAAAGGTGAAACTAAAAGATATGGTTTCTTCGGTAGGAGGTTGGGTGGGGAAGCTTTCCATAAACATAGTTGTGGAAAGCCTGACTTCGTATGATCGGTTAATCATTTTTGGAAAATTTTCTTAAACTCTTCATTAGGCCAAGATGGTTGGCTAGTACATACAATTTGAAACTTGGGACAACTAGTGTTGGTGAGATCCAAAGTGAAATGTTAGTTGGAATTAAAAAATATTCATAAATATGGAAATCTGCACTTGCTTTCCACAATCAGTGGTGTGGAAAGCAAGAAAAAATATTTAGTTATTCTTCTTTTTAATTACAATTTCGAATAAGATCTTGGGCTCTTAGAGTTGTGTTAAATAGTGGTTTTGGGACCTTAAGGCTTGATTCCAAATACTGTGTTGTTTCCAAAATTGTCAGGGCTATTGATTGGTTATATTTGATCATAAATATTTTTTACATTTTCAAGTTTTCAAATCTGAAATAACAAGAGAGCTATTTGAAACTTTGATTATGGGGTGGTAGGAATACCGTGGAAAGTTCAAATGAAGAGAAGTGACACGTAGGTATGTGTTGGACACCACATCTCAGTGTCATGAACAAATTAAGTGGATGAGTGATATGGAACTACAATAAACTTTGACATATCAACCAATATAATGGATCATAGGCATTCATGCTAATTATGAAATATCAAGATTTTAGCATTCAAGGGAGTAAATAAAATATATTTCAGAGAATCTAGAGCAAGGAAAAGGTGGCATGTCCAATCAAAAGTGGATTTTGATAGAAAAGGTGGAAAATAATCTTTGTAATCTTCATAATTTAGTCTAGGATGAAGGTGTTGTGAGGTGGTTTATAATGTTCTATGTGAGCTAAGGTGGCTTCTAGGTGGGATATTTTATGACCATCATTCCTCGTTATGGAACTCCTAATAAGTACATTGGATTTTGGTGATGAGTTTGACATGATGGCATGCCAAGTCATTGTGATAAAGGGTCAACTACACACATTAGCGGATTTGTAAAACCTTTTATTCTGGTTATTATCTCATTTCCTTCTCAATTTGGCCTCTAAGTTTAATGGTTGAGGTCTCCAAGTTTGTAGTGTGGTTGTTTGCAGAAACCATTATTTGTAGTGTGATGGACACACCAATATAGTTGACAAGTGAGCTTTGACAAATGGATTTTATTGGGGAGGTGACAGACCAACACCTCAAATGTATAATGTCTAAGGTAGACTTTTTGTCAATAGTTGTGGTAAAGATGATTCTAGGTAAGGATTCTTTTTCTGAGGGAGAGTTCTATTTTGTAGATGCCAACATAGTTTCTACGTTTTTAGCAATGCTATTGAAGGCAATAGTGGAAGGAATTACACAAAATTTGTAAACAACAGACTTGCTAGGGGGTTTGTAGGAAACCCTAGCAGTTGCAACTTTGGGAGTAGGTGTCCTACGGCCTTGAGACATGACTACATTAGAAATCCCCGGGGAAGTGGTAAAGTATTACCCATTCATCCTTGATCTGAAGGGATTTGTGCTAATGGAGCAGAGGAGGTTGGTGTTGGTTGGTGTTAGTTTCTTATAGAAAATATTTTACATCATGTTGATGCAGGATTTCAGTTGGATTATGATGTAGGGGCATTTAAATATTTTGTTTGACTTTTACCTACCTCCATTTCCAACGTCCTATGCCATTGAGTTTTAAATTTTAAATTTGAATTTTATTTCATTTGGAGGTAGAAACTACATTCCTGTGTGCTCATTTAATGAGGAATAGCAATAGAAATGAATATGGGCAACTTGAGCAGGAGTTTTGAGTTTAAAAAGGGTAGTTGGGTGCATTTATGGAGGTTTTTGAATGTTGCAATTATTTTTGGCAAGATTTTTGGAGTTTCTGGAAGAAGCTTCCAGATTTTTGGAGTTTGGAAGAGAAGAATAGAATAACAAAAAAATAGAGAAGGACAAAACAGAGAAAAAAGAGGTTAGAATAGCATAAATAGAGGAGAATAGAAGAAGGTAACGAAGAATATTAGAGGATAGAAGAATGAATTTTTTTATAGTAGCTAGAGAGGCCCATAGCAGACAAAAAGAAGACAATTGGAGGACAATAGACCCCAATTTTTATTGCAGTAGTTGTAAAGGTATAAAATGATTGTAACTGTTTGTAATTTAGGAGTAAGTTAAAGAAAACTTACATTTTCTTTTTCCAAGTCTTGGTTCTCTGATATTGAGAGTGTGTTTGCATGAAATATTATATAATTTTTTTTTCTAGAAGTCTAGGTTATTATTTGCAAGTTTAAGGTATTTTAGGAAGCTGAAATTGTAAACAATCACCTACAACCATTGCTACAACTACCTGCAACAACAATTTGTTTTCCTTAGCAAGTTAGTTTGTGCCTCTGCAGTTGGTTTTAGGCTTCCAAAACTAATTGTTGGGCCTACACCATGTGTGTAGACCTCTGTAGAGGTTGTGTGAGTTGCTTACAACAAAATGACCTCTCCTTTTCTGCCTATTTGCTTGTTTTTAGTGGGTTTTAGGTGCCTACAAGGGGGTGGGTGCCAAAGATGTAAGAAGAAGAATAATACATGAAACCACTTCTTATCACATTTTTATAAGAACCTTTATGTATGCAATAGTTTGTAGTATACCTAACATAACACTAAGTTAAGTGTTGTAATTCAAAATTTCAAGTAGCTTGATAGAATGCCCAACTCATTATTCATTCTACTTGTCAAATAACTTGTCACATAAGTTAGATGGGTGCCTTGATATCTTTCTACATCTTTTAGATAGGTGAATTTAAGAAACCTATGCATATATGTATATATATATATAGAGAGAGAGAGCACTAACCTTTTATTCCAAAGAGATTATTATAAGAACATGTTGAAAGATATAAAAAATTTAAATGTGAATAAAAACAATAATTTAGTCTATGTTCAAAAACTTAATATCAATAACAAAATTTATTTTAAAAAGATAAAATATTTAATATTTTAAAATTAATAATTCTTTTACTTAATTTTGCACAAGCTTCTGCTCTGCGCCATGCCTGGGAATGCAACTTTTTTCCCTCCTCTTCCTCCTATGAAAAAAGGATCTGGTGCGGGTTGCTCTGTTTTTGGGGTCAATGGGTCTGCGGGCTTTGTGGGCAATGGGGCTGGCTTTCCTTCACTCGACTATCCCACTCTTCTTGCACAAAACTCTACTCGTGCGTCCAACTGCAACAATACAGGTGGCCCTCCATGCTTCGAAAAGAGTTGGATTTATTCGGGTTCGAAGGGCATGAGCCTCTCTGCGACTGGCAATGGCACATGCATTGATCCCCATGTCTGTGGAAAATTCAGAGATGGTACCTCTCGGTCAAAGGGCCCGTTCATTCACCCCAACCGTTTGGATTATATGCAGGCTTTGAAGAGTGAAGCTAGGGTTGATTTTAAGTCTAAGTAGGAGTTAATGTTTTTGAGCCTGAGAAGTACCCCTCTTCCAGATCTGTGATTGGGGAAGCGAGGAATACGGAGCCAAAACCCTAGGCCTGGGATGCGTGGCCAAGTAAGAAGCAATTCACCGCAAGTGCTATGATGCAAACCATGGATAGGGAAAAAATAAGCCATTCCTCTCAAACAAGCTATTTCTTAGCCTCTACTTAGGCTCTATGACGATCTTTAGAAAGAAGTTATTGGTTGCGAGCAGTTTTTTGCAGCCAATGGCGTGATCATCCATTTTAACCGGTTTTGGCCTAGTCTACCTGATTTACACAAGTGGATCACTGATTCTTGGACACCAATACATTGAAAGGTAATTTGGAAGTTTATCCTTGCGCTAAAGGATTCTTCATTGTGGTTTTTGATTGCAAGCAAGACCGAGACTCCATCCTTTGTGAGTGTTGGTGTTGAGGACAAAGCGTGCTCCTCCTCAGACCATGGTTCACTGATTTCAATTCTCTCGCTGAAACATTTGCTATTAAACCTATTTGGATTCGACTCCCAAACTTGCCTCTTCAGTTCAGGTTTGACGCTTGCTTTGAAGCCATCAGAGATTCTTTGGATAACTTTCTTGCTGTTGATACTAATACCTCTGGAACTTCATTCATACTACCTTCGATCGCATTCTTGTGGCTCGGTGGATACTTCCAAGGATCTCCTTACTGATATCACCCTCAAGGTTGCTGATCAAAGTTGGTCTCAACCTTTGGATTATGAACGGCTACCATTCAGATGCCGTAGATGCTTTGAAACTGGTCATACTGCACAAAATTGCTCCAAATCCAAGTTTAGAGCTGATCATCAAGGTGCTTGGTGGGTCAATGCCTTACCACATCACTACTTCATGGCTGCACCTTCAGAGCACTCAAAAGGGGTGCTCGACTCAAAGCACTCCCCTCTTCAAACTTCGCCAGTCCCTTCCGCACCAGTGATGGGTGTGCATAATGAGAGCAACATTGAGAGCAGTAAGCACAATATTGCTGCTCGGACTGTCCAATCCTTGGGGGATCCCAACCCCTCTCCGTTCTCTGTGGTTGCAGCTTCTTCAGAGGTATCTACTATATCTTCGGATCTGCCAAGGGATGAAGGTCTTTTGGAGGGATGAAGCCTTTTACAGAAGTTGATTCTAATTCGTTGGTTTCTTCTCCTTCATAATCAGAGTGGATTGAGGTGAAGAAGAAGAAATCTTCCTTGGGAAAACACAACATGGTGCTCAGATCGACCTCAAAAGGGGCCAATGGTGGCCAAGAAAATAAATCTCCAATGTTGGGTAACTCTAGGAATACAACAAGTTAACCTTTGTTGTTATATGTGTTTGAGGGTAATTTTGATTGTCCATTTGGAGGTGTCTTGGATTTGGACATGCTTTGGAATAAAACAGTTGTAATCTTGAATATGTGGGGATGAGATCCCTCCTTTGTGATCTCACCTAGTGCGAGCCAGGCTAAATTTTCACATCAATCAATATAATCCTTGTTTAGGTAGCAAAAAAAAAATATTTTACTTAAATCTATAACAACTAACTTAATATTATCTAATATACATTTTACAATTTAATATTAATTTCTTTTTCAACTCATCATTTTTCATATATAATTTATTGACATAAATTATTTTACAAATATTTTTTAAATATATATTTTTCTCAACAATACAAGCATCTTACATTTTTAATCTATTATTCTATTTAAAAATGGAAAATAGAAACATGAATTCATAGGTTTGGTAATGTCCCATATAGAAGGTGGAATATAAGATGCGGCTTGATGTTTACATTTTATTATATATAAAATAAACTTAAAGAAAAAATTATACATCATAATTTATAAATAAATTTTGGTTAATAAAAATAGGATAATAAAATAATTAATACAATGTTTAAATTTAGTATATAAATTGAAGGTGTCATGAATTGGTTCAATGCATATGTTAAAATCTGATGGAGAAGTAGAAACAAATTGTAATAATGAAAAAATCAAACACAAGAAGTTTACTTCATGAATAAATTTAACTATATTTGAAATATCATTGAAAAATAAATTTTGGTCAATAAAAATAGAACAATTAAATAATTATGTTGAAGGCCTTTCCTTATTTGAGCTTCGAGGTATTTTACGGCTTTATGATGTACCACCATTGGACACGCTTCCTCAAGTCTTTTCGTTATCATCAAACTTTAATTATAACACTCCATTTTTGCCCAGCCGATTTCTTGTTAAGGTCACCGATCTACTCCTCCTCGATATCATTTATAGTTTTTAGATGAGATAGAATCACATTGAAAATCAACACCCAACAATAGGCCCATTTGCTATACTTATCGAAACTAAAATCACATAGAGTACTAGATTACTACTTCAAACATTGGAGGCGTTGTTGCACTTTTTCGTCAACCAGGTGTGTGCCTAGCTCCACTACTCTTTCATACTTTTTAATATCCTCCTATTTTTTTACATATGTTGGTTTGAGCATTATTTCTTTCATCCTTTACACTTTTACAAATTCTTCTTTATTATGGGATTTGAGATGCAAGAACCCATATTTCCATAGTTGATTGTTGTGACTACGTGTGTTAGGGATCCTTAGAATCATCTCAACCATGTTTAGCAGATATTTAGGCTCATTGTGTTGTTGTTCAAAGGAGTGCCAAACACCTGGAGATTTTTGCATCTATAGTAACCACTATTTTAATCCCACAAATCTTGAATTTACTGATTCAAAGCCATTAGTTATCTCCAAAAATTATGAGTCATAGGTCAAAGCCCCCAAGTTTCAAATTAAAATCATCTCTTTGTGATTCAATACTATTCATACATCACAAATACCATTCGTTTACTTTTAAATCCACTTAAAAAATCTCAAAACCAAGCGTTATTTTGAAAACCACCAGCTTCCAATTCAATAGTGTGGGTTTTTATTAGTAAAATAATCATTTTTTTAGGTGAAATATTGTGAGCATATTACTGAAACCACACATTTATTTAGTGTTAAAATTAATTTAAAACCACACATATATCCTCAAAACCACACATTGCCAACAAAAATAAATATCAAACTTACAGTTTATCCATTGAACTTTGCATATATATATATATATATATATTTACAAAACCTACTTTCAAACCTTGACAGCTACTCCAAATGACATCACTTGGAATACCTTCATAGACTATGACTGCAGGGTTGGCCAACATGAGCATGCACATATTTAAGGTCATGCAGAAACATGGGTATTCTCTTGGTGCGGCAGGGACAATGGGACCAAATCAAATCCACTCCCAGTAAAATGCAAAGTGAGGGTTTGCCATCTAAAATTCTCTACTTTAACATGCTCCATGAATTTTGAAGAAAATCAAATGTGTTGCAGTATAGTAAGTGGGTTTTTTGTTATATGGACAACCATCAGTCGACATGTATGCAAAATGTAGAAGAACAAACAAGGCATGTGAATTGTTCTTAGAATGCCACATCCAACTACCATGAGCTAGGTGTCTGCCAGTTTTGCTTATTTTTAAATATAGAAATTCTTCATTTTCCCAACAAAAAAAAGCCAAAAGCCAATGGCACACAGTTTTAATCTGCTACTTTTTAAAGTGATTTTCAATGGCATACAGTTTTGCAAGATTCAATTGCAAATTGATGTATAGAATTAGTTTATTTGGCATTGGATGCATTACTTGCCATTTAAAAAACTATTTCACTGAGGTTTGAATGAATGTCATGCAAAACGATATTATTTAATTTTTAAATTCGTATATGGAGCCATATTTTCCAAAAGACTCATAAATTGTTTAAGTATGCAATTAAAAAAGTTAATTTATATTTTTTTACTATGTAATTGATATAATTTAATTTTTAATATATATGTAAATTTAAAACTAAAAAATTATTTACAAAAAGTTTTTATATTGTTGATTAACAATATGTTAAAAAGTGAAAAAATGATAATTATTTTTTATATTTATATTTTTATATTAACAAATGTTTAGAGTTCATATATTGAATGTTACCTTTCATTTATTTTTAACTATGACTTTAATTTTTTTAAGAATTTATGTTCAATTTTATAATAATTTATTTGTTAATATTAAATTTACTTTTTAATTAATGTTAATATTGTTTGTAATATATTAATTCTATATTCTAGGTAAGTATTTTATTAATATTTCAATTTTTCATAAATTAAAATTTACTTTTACTTTTTTAATTCATTATTTATTAACTTAATAAGTTTATTATTTTTAACCCTATACACATTCCAATCATTCCAATCAGATCAAAGGGGCAATGGATGTGTAAAAGGTCATTTAGTCCATAAATTTGAATTAATTCTCTTAACCCATGCAACTCCCACTGCAAGGTTTATTTCTTCCTTAGAATTACTAGATTCGCTATGTTGAGGCACTCCTTTTTAGATCTACTTACATATATGCTTAGCATGTGATGCATAAGGCAAGGGAAACATGCAAAAGGTGACTGCCAAAAAGTTGGAAATGGGGAAATAGTAAATATATAAAAAAATTATATTTACTTTATTCTTCTATTAATGTCTGTACCTTGTTCCAAAGCTCCCATTTTTTCACACGCAAATAGAATGTTGATAAATGACCATACATGTTCCAAATCTCCTATTTTTGCACACACAGATATAATGCTAGCAAAATTGTGAGATTTGGCTTTACAACTACTAATTACATTTTCTTTAAAGTTTGTATTAAAAAAAAATTAATCTGTATTGTGCAATTATGACATGTTGGTAATGGACCTTGATTATCTTCTTGAATTAGAGGTTTTGTTTCAATTGTGTTTGGACCCCTATAAGTGGATGCATAGTTGATTTGAAGCTATCACATCTTCACTGACACCTTTTTTGTACAAACAACATCATTTGTTAAATAACCTATCAATTGGTTTCATGTAATACACAAATGTATGCAACAAATAGACTAATTTTTTTCCTAATTGACTTTCCACACCCATTGCACACCAAGGTGTGATTGCTAGTTAATATAATGTTTGAAATATAATGCATATATTCAAGGTGTTATGAATTGGTTCAATACACATGTTGAAATTGATGGAACAATAAACACAAATGGAGACATTATTGTCTATCTAAATATTTAAACAAAAAATTGACCTTTTTTTTATAATTAATTAAAATGTGGCCAAACACAACTACTCCTTATCTAAACATTATAACACATTTGACTGTTTTTTTATAATTAATTAAAAAGTGGCTGAACACAACTAGTCCTTATCTAGACATTATAATACACATTTGACTTTATTTTTATAATTAATTAAAAAATGTCCAAACACAACTACTCCTTATCTAGACATTATAATACACATTTGACTTTATTTTTATAATTAATTAAAAAGTGTCCAAACACAACTACTCCTTATCTACACATTTGGCTATATTTTTATAATTAATTAAAAGGTGGCCTAACACAATAGATTCAAATATAAGAATTACGCAAAGACGCTCAAATTTCCTGCCACTCCCTTTTTATGGGACGGTGTACATGTACTCCAAGCCCTGTGGAATGCACTCAAAACTCCTTGGAATAAATCTGCGCCTTACAACTATCCTTAAGAAGGCGACTTTATTCCTGTTGATGGAAGATTTCAAACTACTCAGTTGTCATTCTTATGAAGGCGACATCAAATCTGTTTCGGAGACTTTCGTTTCCTCTATAGAGAAACTTTACTTCTAGATGATATTAACTTGTCCATAGAAAATCTGTCTAAATGAGGTGAATTTTTCTTATATAAACACAAACTGAGTACTGTTTCAGCATTCAACTTTTCAATAAATTTTTTCTACGCATAGATCGAGCAGTCATGGAGGCACTGAATGGAACTGATCTTCCAGTTATTGATCTCTCTCTCTTTCCCTCACAAAATGTTGATCAAAACCAGCTAGAAAGCCACGAGTTTAATGAACTCAGGCAGGCTTGCCAGGAGTTGGGCTTCTTCCGGGTGATCAACCATGGAGTCAATCCAACTCTCATCCAAGCAGTGGAGGGCAGGATCAGAGATATGTTTGCACTGCCTGCTGAAATCAAGAACAGAGCAGTTTTCCCCATTTTCAACACTGGGTATGGCCCATCTGAAGTACATGAGGAGACAAAAGACTCCACGCCTGAGAGCATGATCTTTCCATGGGATCACCTGCTCCCCAACTCAGTTGAACAAATCTCTGCCAAACTCTGGCCAGAAGGGAACCCTGCATTCTGGTAACAGATTTGTTTGCAAATTCCCATGTTTTGAAAAGTTCACTGCTTGTATTTCTGTATCATTTCTTAATGTTTGTGCAGTGAGGAGCTGAATGCGTACAAAGCTCAAGTGAGGGAGCTTTCTCATAGGATTATGAGGCTCCTTGTTTGGAGTCTGGGTGTGGACATATCCAGCCAGTCTGCATCAGAACTGTTTGAGAAATCCCATGGAAATCTTCGGATGAACTACTATGACAAGTGCACCGACAAGGAGATGCTCTCCAAAGCTCACACAGATGTTTCGTGCCTCACAGTACTGTACCAAGATGATGTTGGAGGTCTGCAGATCCGAACTAAGCAAGGCAAATGGATGGATAGTAAGCCTTTGCCTGGATCTTTCGTTATTAACATCGGTGACATTTTACAGGTACATTTCTTACACATCCTTTTCCCTCCATTATATATTCTCTTAATAAAGTTGTGGTATAAACCAGGTTACGTTTTGAAAGGGAAGGGCCTAAACTAACTAGATGTCATGGTCATCAACTGTTTAAACTGTTTATGTGCGTTCAACGAGCCTGTCCTTTACATGGGACCTCAGGTTCTTAAGAAAAGACACTTGTGTTTAGATGAACTGGTTTTCACATAAATAATTGATGTGTTGTTTATATAAAATTATATTTTTAGATAGAATTGTATAAGCATTTCTATAATGTTTATGAGTTACTATTAGAATTATGAGTTATTATTAGGAGGAAGAGAGTATTTTTTTTATATTTAAAATCAAATTTTATGGTCTACTATAAGGATGGAGAGAATGTTTATTTTAACTCACATTATGATCTATCATCAAGATGAAACAGATATTCTCTCCATTTTGATGATAGATTATAGAGCATGATATACAACATTGATGCAAAAAGCGTCTTACACAAAATGTTCTCTTCGTGTTGCTGATAGATCAAGGAGTGTGATTCAAGCTATAAATGCAAAAACTCTTACATAATTAGATCTCAAAGATTCTTGATCACTAATATAAATTAAAAAAATATTTTATTTCGTATTAAGATATTAGTAATAATATTACGCATATTAAATATAATCATGATATATTAGATAATTTTTGTTTATTTAAACTTTTTTAAGAATAATCATATTAAAACAATAAATAGTATAAAATAAATTTTGGTAAATAGAAGATTTTATAATAATATATAGATATAGCTATATATAAATAGTTTTTGTTGATATATATTTAGTATAAAATAAATTTTATTTGGATAGCATTATACACACACACATACACACACATATACACACACACACACACACACATACATATACATATACATACATATATATATATATATATATATATATATATACACATGTACAAATATACATATATACACATATACCCATATAGATATATACACATATATACATACACACACACATATATTATTCTTGTACAAGTAGTATTGTAGATGAAGATTTAGAAATTAAAATATGAAATGGTAGATTTCAAAAATTGATATATTATTACAATTATCAAGTGATATAAATAACATATAAATTATTGCAGATGTGGAGTAACGGGAGTTATCGTAGCGCTGAACATCGTGTAGTGTATGGAAAATCAAACAAAAATAGGCTATCAGTGGCCTATTTTCATGATTTCTTAGATGAATTTGAAATCCGTTGTCCAAAAGAGATGATTGACCAAGAGCATCCACAATTGTATAAAGTAGTTACAAAAGGAGATATTGTGGCATATTATAAGAAAGCAGGTCCAAATTTGTATACTCCTTTACACTTCAAATTACAGTAGTAGAACAACATATATTCAAATAAAATAGTTCCATCTAATATCATGTTTGGAATTTTGTAAATAAGATGGAGTTTTTAACATAAATAAATGTCAACTAGTTTGTTGAGTATGGGTTATCTATAAAATAATATTGTTATAGATAAATAAAATATAGTTTTTTCTTATGAGTATATTCCATTACTCTTTTCTCTCAACGGCCAAGGGAGATGCCCATTGTTTTGGCCAGTTTTTGAAATGTAATTCAAAATTATAACTTCTTATATGTGTTGGAAGCATAATGATGAAATTTAAATTAGGTTGTTAAAATTTTATGGGTTGATTCCATGCATATGGATTTAATCTCACACTGATGGATTTGACTTTTAACATTTTAAAATTTAAAATATAAATTTGACCAAATCCTACCCATTTCTTTCTCACTTATAGCTAAATAAAAATATGTTTACATTATTTATTGTAAATTACTTATATTTAAAGGTAATCAATTGCATTCATTTGATCATTTGGTAACCATTTACATATTATTCACATTCAAAGAGAAAATGATGCTAAGGACAATTCTATTGATGCACTAAAATGGATCTAGGCCTAGACATTCATCATAGAAGCATTTTCAATGTTGAAGTTTATTAGTTTCACTCAATGAAACAACTATAATCCCAACCTAAAGGTATTTAAAAGACCACCTTGACCTAGACAGTGAAGTAAAAAACATAAATCTTGCATGTCAGGGAGAAAAAGTGTATAGGTAGCTAGATTATTTTTGCATATTACATGATGTATTTTTATCCATATAAAACACCTAGAATCATAGATTTGAACCCTCACAAAGCCCGCAATCTATTTAATTATAAGGAAAAGTACATATAAAAATGATATGTTTTTAATCCTAAGACATCTAGAATTTAGTTTCATATTAGGATTATTCTTCCATCTGCAAGTACATCTAAATACACCTTATTCACTTTTCATTTACTTTCCTAGATTAACATTTAATCTAGAAATACATATGATTGCAACTTGTAATTAATTAATCTAGGTGGAGTAATGCTATTTTTTATGCATATTATTAGATTAACATAGATTACTCTTAAGAAAATATTATTTTCCTTTATAAGAATATAAAGTTTTTAAATAAAATGTTTGTATATGTATATAAATGGTATTGTATATTTCTTAATGTGGTAATACATGTAGACACATAAAAATGACCTAGGCCTGCAAGCTCTATTGTCACCATATTTCTTCTTGACCTAATTGAAATATTTATGTTCTTGGTCCACTTTCAACTATTAGTTAAATAATTCATAATTATTTAATTAATTCATGTATTTATTACTCTTGATTATTTAAATAAATAAATTTATTTATTTATTTAAATGTGTCACTAATTGTCTAATGTCTTTCCATAATTAAATAAATTTATAAATTTATTTAATTATCTTTGTCCACTAAATTCCTCCTAATTATTTAAATAAATAAACCTTGTTTATTTATTTAAATACGTCATTAATTCTTGAAAGTCTTCTTATAATTAAATAAATTTAATTTATTTAATTATTGTCCACCTTGGCATTTTCCCCATTTTAAATAAAATTATTTATTTAAATGGTCCCACTTTCTAATTTTCCCTCTTTTAGTAAATAATTCAAATTAATTATTTACTGTCATGTGACCCCACCTTTTCAATTAAATTAATTTTTAATTCAAAATAGCCTTTTTCCTCCATAGATCAAGTAATTTCTAAATATTATTTGATTTTTCAGCTCTCTCATTATCTATACCATTCTTATCTCCTTGTCACATGCATTGTCAACCCTTGATTTGATTTCTTGAAATTAAATCTTGTCCACTCATTTAAAATTTGACCTAATTTTGTCCTAACCCTAATTGTGGGTTGTCAAATTGAATCTTGTCCATTGATTTTAGGGTACTTGTCAATCTTTAATCTTGGCCATTCATTCAAAATTGCATTTTCTATAAAATGGCAATTTTGGTCTCATTTGCACATCTCATGCAATCTTGTTATCATCTTGCAATCTTGTTATCTTAACTCTTGTCTTAGGCATACTTCATCTCTCATTTGGAATTTGGCATACTTTAATCATAGTTTTGAGTTGCTTACTATTTTCATAGTTGCATAGTATTGCATTTTGTCATAATCCTTCAACATTTGCTTTGGTCTTGGCATTGTCACATATTACTCACTCAAAATCTAAGGGAAATCTTCATATTTCAACAAATAGAGAAGGTGTAATGGAGGTCAATCATGGAGGTTGAAGACTCAAGGTGATATCTCTCATTTTTTTTCGTGTTTTCCTCCTTTGTGCTTCATTATTACTTTGGGTTTTGATTTATTTAGCTACTAGTTTGCTAACCTAGAAATTTCCCTTAGTTACATTGGTGAACTTGACACCAAAATTGCACACTTTTTTTTTTTCCATATGGTCTTTTTTTGTGTTTTGCAAGTACAAATATGACAAGATGCATTTGTTGTTTCCTATGTTGCATTTGACATATCACGATGCATTCACCTCTTTGAATGACACATATGCTTTGGTGTGACACATCCAATTTGCAGAAAGCCACATTCACCATCCTGTGTCACATTTGATTTGCAGGTCGACGCATCTGTCTGAAAAATTCTAGATTCTGCTTCGAGACGCATCTATTTTGCATAATGATGCATTTTCCTAATAGATTCCAACATACAGACCTGATCCACATTTGTTGTGCAAAGTGATGCATTCGCTCTGCTAGAACGCATTCGTCTGGTAAAATTTTTCTTTCAGTTTCTTTCAAAATTTTCCATATTTCTTATGTCAAGTAAATAGTTTAGGGTTTTTTTTGGTTACTAATCCGTTGTTGTAACATGTGGCATTGAATTTTCATGGGTCCAAGGCATCTTTTTGAGACTAATAACAAGTAGTTTTGTAGGTTCAAATGTCCAAGCATGATATTTTGAAACACTTGTGTTTTTTTTTCTTTTAGATAAGAAAACACTTCCATTGGTGCTCTAAAAAGAACATTTTTTTGTCTCACTTAGATTTAATTAGGGGGTTAAAGAACTTTGCTTGATTGTGCTTGAAGGTGGTAGGTGATTATGCTCTCACCTTGTGCAAAGTAGGTGATAAAAAAACTAGACTCATCTATTTTATGTGTCACCTTGATTCAATAATTGAAGTATCCTCTCCCCTTGCACACTTGTGTGATCTTGGGTGCAAGAGAAATGGTTATTGACTCTAGGAATTGGGCCTTCCTTGGTGGAAAAAAGTACTCATCCCAAGACGACTCAAACTGACAACATAGCTCTTTGGTTGAGCTACCCCCGACTAGTATATAAATGTGAATCCTAATGGAAAACTTAGGATTACGAGTGTGCATGTGTCACACGGAGAAGTGAACTCCCCAATACCCTATTGAGCATAACCTCTTCAGGCTGGAGTTCCTCCTTATCGAAGCTAATCTTACCCCATGTGTATCCACTCAAATGGGGGTCCCAAACTAAAAAAAATTGTGTAGTAGCCAAAATCCTTTCTATTTGCTAGCGCAACAATGGTCATTGTGAACACATCCACATTCTCGCAATTCTTAGTAAAGGTGATCAACCCGCCATGGGATATTTATGGGGTTTGGAAGCTTGGTTGATCATAGAAGTAGTGCATTGTAAGGGGGAGCTTGTGTGTCCAAGCTTCTAGATTCATCCACTAATAATAAGTGTGGTTGGGGAAACCTATGTGGAATCTAGGAAATATTGTCCTTACCTCACCTAGGGTTGTACTTATCTTCTTTGTGCATGATCAAGACAAAATATTGTTTTTGCCAAGTGTTTTCTGAAACATTCAAACAAACAAACACCATTTCACAGATATGGAAACAAACATTCAACTTGAGATAATTTCAATATTTTTCCAAAAATTGCAAACAACTTGACTTATTATGCTGCAACGCATTTGCTAAAATGCATTCACCTTTCAGCATCAAATTCACTATATTTTATGATGCATTCGCTCTAATAAGCCACATTTGCTATTTCTGGAAATGCATTTTCCTGTCTTGAACCACATTTGCTTAATCGAATGCCGCAATTACTTTTCTAAGTGACATTTTCTATCTGTAAAACTGCATTCACTGAATTTGCAATGCATCTGTCAAACTGCAATGTATTCGCAACATGGAATGACACATTTACCTGGTAGAAATTAAAACATTATTGTAGTTGAAAACCCAAGACCAAACTTGTCCAATCTATCATAAAACATCTTTTTCTAGCAGTCTCTGTCCAAAAACTAGAAAGAAAATTGCTCAAATTCTTCATCATTTACTTCTTTAGCTTGCATTTACCCATAGGTATAACTTTGTAAAATTTTAGTTGCATCCTTTAGAATTCATCATCTTCATTTTAGTCATAAACCAATCCTTAGGTCCTCATTTCATTTGCAGATTTTGGCTTAGGAAACCTTACCATACTGTGCAATAATTTCCTTCAAGAGTAGGTGGTCATTGGACTTAGTCAACATTACTTCTTTTAATAATTTTCCTTTTTGTGAGACTTTCCAACTCAAGAGTCTAGTTAGGAAACCTCACCTTGTCATCATGTCATCTTGTCCTTTAGTCACACTAGTAAGTACTTTGATGACCCAAATTGAGACATAGATCAAGCTTAGGGTAGTTGAGTAACCTTCTTCCCAAGTCATTTAGACCTTTGCATTTTCATACCTTGGAACTTTCAAGCCATCTTAGTCCTCATTTTGCATACCTTATTCCTAAAAATCCCAAAAAAAAAAAGTCCTTATTGTCCTTTGGCATTTGTCATTTCCTTTAGGCAACATTGTCATATTGCATTTGCACCCCTTATTGCATCAAAAATCCCAAAAACATAGTTTGCATTTGCATCCCTTATTCAAAAATTCCAAAAACATAGTTTCATCATTTACTTGTCATTTTCATCCCCATTCCTAATTTGAGCAATTCCTTATATGGTTGAGACTAGGCTTCAAAGAAAAAGAAGACAAATGGCTAATTTTAGACAAGACAACAACACTTATATCTTTTCCAATGACATGAATCAAAACATGAACCAAGACGCATCATTTATCAATCCTTTCAACGAAATAAACATACCATCTTCACATAATCCCTTTGAACCATTTCTACAAAGGGACCAACATGGATAAGTATATGTAGAAGACTTAGAAGTTGTAACACAAAATCTTGATGTAGCCTCTTTTGTGGAAGACTTGGTCCTACATGACCCACAAAGATATCTAGCCATGCTCTTGGACCAAGGGGTTAAATTACCATGTGGCTTTGACATTAACACTTTGAGACCAGCTTCTCCTGATCACAATACCAACAACAACAATGCAAACAACACATCCAACACTAGTCAACCTCAAAATAATACAAATAATTTCTTTGTTGGTGCTACCTCACAAATTGTCACAAGCACTATTAATGCCACCTCTAATGACACAAATAATCAAAACAATTCCAATTCAATCAATGCAACATCTATTAGAGGGACACCAACTATGTCACAAGCCATGTCACAATCAATTCCAACAATGTCAGCAACATCTTCACAATTAGTTGGAGCTACCTTTGGATCCTCATCAATGGGGGAAAGCTCTTCAACCCCCCTATTTGGAGCTTCATCTAATGCCATGGAAATTTCATCCACAAATCCTTTCATTGGTGCTTCAAATAATGCCTTTGGAACAAATTCATCCAACCCCTTTAGGGGAAATAAACAACACATTTTCATTCAAGGGCCACAACCAAATGTCAACACGTCATCACAACTTAACACCAATACTTCCCAAGGTCAAAACACCAAAATTCCCCATGGACAATTTTACCAATTTGGACAAGGCTTTGGACACCAAAACAGTCAAGGTCAACACATTCTACAAGTATCAACTAGCATGGCGGGAGGACATATTCCTACATATGCATCACACATCCATACCCATCAACATGCCCCTAATCAAAACTGGCAACACCAACAACACTCAAACCAAAACACATCATACACCTCGTAACAACATATCCCATAGCATCATAACATCTCTTCACAACAATTTAACACTCATGGAATACCCATCACTCCCATGTGTGATGCGATAAACAATCCCATAATTGATGCCTTGATAGCTCAAGTGGTGAACTTGCAAAAAACCATAGAGACCATGCAAATATCCAATAAAAAGTCACACATGGCATATGACCTATGTCCATACCCTTTCGACACCAGTTTATACATGCCACCATTTCCTCCTGGGTATGTGGCACCAAAATTCACCAAGTATAAGGGTAAGACAAATTCCATCAAACACATTCGAGAATTCACAACCAATTGCGTGGACACTGCCTATGAACACACTTACTTGATGAGACTCTTCCCTAAGAGCCTTGCAAGCCCCACACTTGAATGGCTTGCCACATTGCAAAAGAAGATAAAATCATGGGATGAACTTGTAGATAGATTTGTGGAAAAATATGCTTATAACATTGACATAGACACATCCATTACCAGTTTATGCACACTTACACAAGAAGCCACTGGTGAAACTTTTATCCCATTCTTCCAAAGATGGAGGATTCTAGCAATTCATTGTCATATTGGCATACCTGAGAAAGAAAAGGTCGACATGTTTGTCCAAACACTCCTAGGACCATTGAAATATGGCTTGCAAGTTCATTGTTGCACAACCTTCATAGACTTAGTTGAGAGAGGTATCCAGCTTGAGAAGGCCCTTATTGCTAAGGGAGAACTGAAATATGGCCCTAAAAACACAAACACAAACCCACCCATAGACAAGAATAATACTGGGTCAAGAATAAACACATTACCAACAATGGCATTGTGGATGCTAAGATGGAAAACATGATAGATCTAGTGATTACCCTCAAAGGAGCTCAACCACAAAATAGACCAACGACTACACTGACACATCCTGCCAATGTCATTCAAAATAACCAAAATGGTCAAAATAGTCAAAGTCAAGGACAACCCTGTCAGACAAGGAAATTCCTGAAAAGACATACATATACTACCTTAGGGGAACCAATCAAAGATGTCCTTAAGAATCTCCTTCAAAATGGTATCATCACACTAAAGGTCTCCAAGCCATATGACCCAAGACAATTTAAACCATCATGGTGGGATGATAATGCTTTCTATGATTATCATGGGGCTAAAGGGCATAAGACATCCCCTTGTCGACAACTAAGAAATATTTTGCAAGATCTTATTGAAAATCACACAATTGAATTGGGTGGGCCACAATTTGCATCAAACGCAAACCATACTATTCACAAAAACTCACTACAAGACCATGGTTCAAATAACCACTCAACATCAGGTCTTGAGACAAATAACAACTATGCCAACTATACCTGCACCACATTCAACTATTTAGGAGGAACTATTATCAACCATGTCCGAACTGATGATGAATACATCAATACCATCACTGTCAAAAGATCACCTGAATGCAATGTCATTACCGATGGTGGAAAAGTCACCATAGCTAGGCCTCCTCCTCCTCGGCAGTCAAAAATTACAATACCTAGTCCATCCGCTAAGCAACCACAATCTAGCCCATCCACAAAGCAGTCGTAGCCTAAGGCATAGTTTAACCTTATTGATCAACTAAGAAAAAAACCTGCTCAAATTTCTATACTTGATTTGCTATGCATTTCTCTTGTGCATAAAGCTATACTTGAAAAAACCTTGCAAGAGTCTGTTGTCCCTCAAGACATTGATGTCAACTAGTTTGAAGCCATGGTGGGATACCTCAGTATACCCCATCATGTAACATTTTCAGATCAAGATTATTCACCACCAAAGTCCAACCATAATGATGCATTACACATTGAAGTCTTTATCCATAAGCATAAGGTCAGATAAGTTTTAGTAGATGGCAAAGCAGGACTGAACATATGCTCCTTAAAACTGGTTAAGGCTCTGGGATTTTCTGATGCTTTCATAGATGCTACAAAGAGCATAGTTATAAAGGCATATGATGATGAAGAATGTTCTTCTTGAGGTGTTATCATTCTTCCCATCAAAATTTTCCTAGTCATTGTAGACACAACTTGAAAAGTCCTAGATCTTGAATTACCCTATAACATCTTGCTTGGTAGACCTTGGATTCATGCCCTCAAAGCTATTCCATCCACCTACCACCAATTCCTAAAGTTTCCCTTTGACGGCACAAAAATCACCGTATATGGAGACCTCGATCCCTTTCAGTATTGCACCAATCTAAGGGGTATTTCAAAACATCAAGTTCCCATCAACCGAGAAGCTCCAAGTTTCTCTTCTTCCAAATTCATTAACCCATCCACACTCGCCTCATTGTCCACATCCACTCCTTCCAGATCTTCTGCCACACCATCATCCTCCTCACTCCCTAAGGTTGAGTCCAATGTCAAGATTCAGGACCTAGGCTGTGGAGAATTTAAACTAAATACGGCCTATTGCATCACCAAAATACCCAAGTCTCCTAAGGTCTATGGGCAACCCTATTTTAGAATGGAGCCTAAGGAAATTTTCAAGGTTCCTCCATCATACATTTTTGTAAAATGGGGTGAAATGAGAAAAGAAGACATCGACAATATATCAACATGGATTTATATGGACCAAGAAAATCCATCCCCATTACTAGTCCAGATATATGGGAAAGGCTATGATATAATGAAGGAAAAAGGCTACGATGGAACTAGTGGCATTGGTAGAAATAAGACTAGAATGCATGAACCAATCATACCTCCTCGAAGACCAAAACTTCTTGGGTTAGGGTATGGGCTACATGAAAATGATGATTGACGTACCAATGGACTTTCAAGTGAGAGCATGAATGCTTCAGAAAGTGTTGAGATTATTGAGGAATCCCTTACCAAAACTGACTCCCATGAATGGGAATTTGGCTCGCAATGATCCCTAAGCGACTATTGCCTTGATGAATTGTTCCTTGAACTTGGAGAACTTACTTCTAAAGAATGATTTTGAAAAAAATTTAAGATTGATCCAGCATCGAATAATGACAATCCTAAGATCCCAAGGAAACGAGAAGGTTGTGATAGACTCTTTTTCCTAAGGAACAATGACAAACTTGAATCATCTTCCAGTCTTATTCATCATAACCCCAACATATTTGTCCAACCATCTGACAATAATGACAATCATTTAGATTCATCTAAATTGCAACATGACACTATTGATCCTAATGACAGTCCTTTTGTCCCTTATTTTGACAATGAGTATGAATCAAGTGAAGGAGAATATTGGATAGAGTCTGATTGGGAATTGGATGATGACAACTTAATTTTCAATGTCTCTGAATACGTTTGCATACTTTTTGCATCCTCCCCACCATTCACCAATACTGATGATGGTATCTCCTTTGTCTACTTGCAACTAATTGATTGGGATCAACAAGGCCCACCAATTATGGACATGTTTCAAAATGATGAGGCCATTGCAGAATTAATGGGACTGTGTGAGGGCATACCAAGTGGAGATCACAAGGCTATATTCTCTATTGACCTAGATTGCGTAGCTTACTTCGGTGAGACTGCTTCGTCCTCTATTCGTAAAATGAAAAATAAAAATAAAACAAAAAATGACACATTTTTAGGTGAAAACTGAAAGGCACCTTCTAAAAATAAAAAAGTAAAAATAAAGGATGTATTTGTGGGTGAAAACCTCTTCGAGGCACCCAAAGATGGAGGACTAGAATTTCTTCCCATGACTCAAGAGATATCGACAATGCTCATAGAGGACACCATGGAAGTCAACATATCTACACCAGAAGATCCTAAAATTGTCCTCTTTGCGGCATCCTTGACAGAAGAAGAGAAACCTGAATTCCACAAATTCTTTTCAAAGTGTAAGATTAATTTTGCATGGTCATATCCTAATATGCCCGGGTTAGATCCAAAACTGATCTCACACCATTTTCCACTACTTCCAGACACCAAGCCAGTAAAACAGAAGTTGTGTAAAATGTATCCTTAGATTGCCCTATTAGTCAAAGCATAACTTAAGAAATTGTTGGATGTAGGATTCATACGGTCTATAGACTATGCTGAGTGAATATCCAATCTTGTACCAGTCACAAAGCCAAATGGTCAGATTTGCATTTGCACAAATTTTATGGACTTGAACAAAGCATGTCCAAAGGATGACTTTCCATTGCTAAACATAGATATCATAGTTGACCTTATAGCAGGATATGAGATGTTGTCCCTCATGGATGGTTTCTCAGGTTATAATCAGATTTGTATTGCCCCTGAAGATTAACATAAAATAGCATTCATATGTCCTTGGGGTACATACTATTACAATGTCATGCCTTTTGGTTTTAAGAATGCAAGCACCACATATCAAAGAGCTATGACAACAATATTTCATGACATTATGCACAAGCTAATGGAAGATTATATGTGGATAACCTTTTGGCCAAATATTTGACATGAAAAGATCATTTGAATGTACTAGAAAAAATATTCAAGAGACTGGAAGAGTACAAATTCTGCTTGAATCCTAAGAAATGCATCTTTGGCGTGACATCAGGGAAACTTTTGGGATACATAGTTTCTCGAAGAGGCATTGAAGTCAATCCTGCCAAATTAAAAGCCATATTAGACATGCCTCTTCCAAAAGGGATAAGCGAACTCAGGATATTGCAAGGCAGGTTGTAATCTATCCAATGCTTCATAGCACAATTGGCCGACAAGTGTCAACCATTTCAGTATCTCCTGCACAAGGGTATCCCCTTTGTGTGGAAAAAGAAATGTCAAGAGGCCTTCCAACTAATAAAATATTATCTATTGTCACCACCTGTTTTAATGCCACCAATTGAAGGGAAACCTTTGATTCCGTACATTTATGCAACAACTTCAACATTGGGGGGCATTATTGGCACAAAATGACCATGATGAGAAGGAAAGGGCTATATACTACATCAGTTAGACACTGGTCAGATATGAGCTAAATTACACATCAATCGAATGTGCTTTCCTAGCCGTTGTTTTCATTGCCCAAAAGCTAAGACACTACATGTTGAATCACATGACACATTTGGTAGCAAAGATTGATCCCATGAAATATCTCTTGAGTCACATAGCATTGGCAGGTCATCTAGAAAAATGGGTCATGATTTTGAGTGAGTATGACATCCAATATGTAGAACAAAAGGCTATAAAGGGACAAGTGATAGCAGATCAACTAGAAGATGCACTTGTACAAAGTGATCACCCATTGGTGCTAGACTTTCCAGATGAGTTCATATTTCACACAGATCCTAAATCATGCTGGAAACTATACTTTGACATATCTCATACTAGTCATGGCTCGAGAGCAGGCATATTCTTCATCACACCACAAGGAGACTCCATCCCCAAGTCATTTCGCATTGCTAATTCAAAATGTTTGATAGATTTATAGGCTTTTTATTTAGAAAAATCACTTAATTAATTCAATAAGGAAAACATGTTTGCACAATGGTGAGAAAAAAAAAAGTAATCCACACCAACTATTTTTTTGCCCCAACTAGGTAAGACTAGGATGAGCCCCCATGCTTTGCAAGACCAAATTATTCACATCGTTTTCAAATTTTATCCTCTTCTTCCTTTTATACCATTCAATCATCTCAATTCAAAATAATGTCAATGGATATGAACAATTGATTTAATTCTTTACTAAGTCATTGAAAAGTGTCGAGTTAAAATAATTCATCCTAGAAAAGAATGTCTATTCTCTTATCAAGATGGAACTTATAAATTTTAGATGTTAAATCTTGTATGGAAAAAAAAAACATTGCCTATATGCCTCATACATCTATGAGGGATATTATCATTCAACAAGAAGCTTAAAGGATAGAGGTGCATATGGATTGAAACAAGATCCAAGATAATGACATGAAGGTACAAATAATGAATCTAGTTAGAGGAAAAATCTTAGCAAAGATCATCATTGATGTAAACATGGAGGAAACATAAATTAATTATGCAAGTCTTGATCTTGCATCCACTCCTTGTATTTTAAGAAATAACCAATAATATATATGCAATGTACTAATTGGATAATTTGAGTCATTCTTCAAGATTAAATGATAAGAAAAAAAGAACCTTTCTAGTTTACTAATCAAAGGTCCATGCTAGAAAAGGGTGAACTAATGTGTATAAAACATGATGGATTACTACTTAAGTGTTTAAATCAAGATCAATATATCAATATTATAAATCAATGTCACTAAGGATTTCTTGGTGGGGAATTTATGATGAAGAATACTACTCACAAGGTTCTAAGGGGAGGGTATTAGTGACCAACCCTATTCAAATATGTGGTTAAAATGGTGACGTGTGATGCTTGCCAAAGAATCTCTAATAATATACAAATCTTAGGTGCTCTCCACCTCACATCGAGTTCAATTGAAACCCATTTTTATCATTGTAGTATATAATTTATAGGGGAGATTGTTGAAAGGTATAAAAATGGATTCTTGTAGCAACCAAATAGTTTTCCAAATGGGTGGGATAAATCCATACTAGAATCATGACATCTAAAGTGGTGATCGATTTCTTTTTATCCAATATAATCATTAGGTTTTTTGTTCTTATTTGGGACCTCATTCCTAACCCATTCATTATTGTATAAAGGATTTGGACACACGCTTTGTAAGTTATCTATTTAATTATTATGAATAATCCCATATGCTTGGGAAACATTAGTTAACTTTTTTAGAACTAGTATAAGGCTTGAGTTATTATTTGACCATCTATGAATTATTTGTATTGAGAACTACTTAAAGGAGGTTGACCCCTTGAAAAGGCCATTAATATTATGTAATAATTTTATATTGATCAATCAATATAATAGTAATAATCAAGTTTATTTTTAGCATTTATTTCTACTACTTTATGTTTGGCTAATATGTTGTAGCAAGGTTCATCACATTTTGCATTAGAGCCCTTTCTAAGGTTGTGTCTACTGTAGCTATTTTTTCAATTATCCAATTTATTCTGTCTCCTCACCCTTTTAGGATCTTGGTTACTAGATAGTGGTTATAGAAATAACAACATTAATTTTTTCCCTAAAAGTTTACCTCCTTTTTTTCTTCTATTAGTAGTTTTTTTTTAAAAAATATAGGCTAAAACCACATATTAAGGGTTTTAAAATAAACATAAAAGAGTTTCCATTTTTGTCTAAACTAGATTCCCTATATAGGTTATCATGAAGGATAGAGGGACACCATGTATACATACATGCTATTAAAAAACCTTTAATTTTTTTCTTGAGATTCCACATACCCTTAGGTATATAAAAAAATCCCCTAATATTTTTTGAAACCTAGTGATAGGAATCCATCAATTGTATGTCACCTTTGATGCGTTGGTAAGTGGTTATCCCTAGGAAGTTACTAATGTTGTCTAGATCCATACGGATATATTCATGGGCTCACAAACTAGACATTCCTTATGGTAATCTTCCTTTTTATTGTATTCCCCTATCCATCTTAGCATATTTAGAAGGTAACAACCACCACCACCATTGACTATCGGAAAAAATGGGTAGGAGAGAGAGAGAGAGAGAGAGGGGGGGGGAGATATGTAGCAAAGGGAGAAATATAGATGTGACAAAGAGAAGAGGATAGGGAGAGATAGAAAGGTGAGATAGAGAGAAATACAAAGGGAAGGAGGGAGGGAAACTTAGAGAGATGGGTCTAGAGAGGGAGTGAGAGGTGTAAGGAAGCTAAGGTAGAAAAAAAATTCCTACACTAATCTTAAGAGGAGGGTAATGAAAAACTTTAGAGATCTTTACAATACCTATAATAACTTAAACAAAAATAAACATAATGCATACAATGTAACATAGTGATTTACGTGGGGAAAAAACCTTTCGAGAGAAAGAACTCACACTCTAAAAGCCACCCAATATATTATTCAAAAATCACAAAGATTATGATATAACTACAGAGAAAGCACATAGGAGTATCACCAACCAAAGATCCGAAGGAAATACAACAACTATCAAAGTCTTAGAATACATCACAACACACAACCATAATACAATACCCTTATAAAATAGGGTTTCCTTTTAGGGAAAGAAAAGCCAACAAAATATCTATCATCATTTTTGAAACCTAATGATGAGTGATCCAGATTTACAATAATAAAATATACATAAAATGTGGCTTTTGGGAATGCTATCCCCAAACCCTCGTCGAAGTGCACGACTCCCAACCTCCCACTCTTAAAATATATTAACCTACTATAATTGCAAGGTTGAGACACCAGTTTTCCTAACAATCTCCTACTTGTTGAACACCTTTCAAGAGTAATGGGGAGATCAATACCATGATTTAATTGCTATGGGTTGAGAATCCCATATACTTCGAACACCATTTGAAATTCTTTGTGCTCACAATATTGGTTAAAGAATTTGAAACATTCATCAACGTATCTACCTTAACTAGCTTCTGTTATGATCCTAATATGATCTATTACTAGTAATGTATATTATATATTCCTAAGGGTAAGCACTTGTGGCATGCTTAACCCTAACATAAATATTAGTTAATACATTAATACTTCTTAATTAGGATGAAGAGGTATGTCCCTACATAGTTTAGCTTATAAATAACCCGAAGAGAACTCTCTCCCATATCATCATATAATCAATTAGTCAAATTCATATCATATTTCTTGATTATTGGAGATAACCCCCTCAAAGTGGTTTGCAATATTTCTATTTTTTTACACTTATTTCCAAGAAATATCATAGCAAGTGGTATCAAAGCTATGATTTGGGCCAACATTTTGTTTCCACCATAACTCCCAAACTAGTGCAAATTTTGATTGGTTTTTTTTTGGGGGTTTTGAGGTAGAATGTAGGTAAGCTCTTAGTAAAAAATTTAGGCTTTGAAGGTAAGTTTTCTAAATTTTATTGTGATTTTACATTTTTTTATTAATTTGCTCTACAGGTCACAATTTTCAAAATTTCTTTTAGATTTTATATTTTTGAAAATATTATAAAAAATTAGTAATGGTTAGTTAGATCTATAATTTACTATTGGAAATAAAATAAAGTCTTTATTAGTGGTCAAAGTTTGGTCAAAATTTTCATTAATTTTCCCTATAATCTACAATTTTTGTTTGTTTTTTAAAATACATTTTTGGAAAGCTTATAAAAAATAGCTAGGGGTAGTTCTTTGAAATTTATTTAAATTATACATAAAATATATTTCTTAATTTAATGGTCTAAGTTTGGTCCAAACTAAAACATCAAATTCTCTCTCCAAATACATTCCTACCTTCATAAAGCTTAAAATAAAAATATAATTAAATCCATGTCATCTTTAGGATTAGAGGATATTTCTACACATACAAAATATAAGGACCCATTTTATTGTACATCACCTAAAATTGAGGAAAGAATTCCACAAGGATATGAAACAATGATACTTTTCATTAAAGATATGCTGTTTAACCCATTTGCAAAATCCTTAAATGAGGGTTTAGATAGGTTTTAGAATAAATTATTATCAAAATTAAAGTCCCAAAGAAACCACCAAAGAGGGCACAACCCTAATAAACTAAATCAAGGGATAAGAGAACCTTTTCGAGATAAACAATTATACCTACCAACAATAAACATTCATAAATTTGATGGTGGAAATGTAATTTCATGGATATGCCTTATAAAACAACAATTTGAACTTCACGATATACTAAATAATGCCAAGGTTGGTCAACATAGCTTTACTATATTTAGAATTAGGACCTTACCAATGGTACAAATGGAAGATGAGTGATAGACAAGGACAGATGTTTAGTTGGAAAGAATTTGGTAAAGAACTAACAACCTTTTATGAACAACCATAAAAGTGTTTCCCTAAGGTATAACTTTGTCACTCTTGTTCTTACGATTGCTTCAATCCTTTTACTCTTAATCTTTCCTTTCTAAGTGTTGTTCACATGCTAGAATGGTACTAAAAATTATGTATATTATTTTTTTAATATATCCTCCTCTTATAATTAATGTGGAAATAGCTGCATGCCTATTTTTTGGGCTTTGTTTTTAGTTTAATTTCTAAGAGGTTTGCACACATATTTCCTTAAATTTGGGTAAATTGTTTTAGAAGAAAATGTAGTGATGAGACTTCTTGGGAGCTTGCAAAAATATTATTTATGATTGGTAGTAGCTCATAACACTCAAGACAATTTATAATGGTAAGATGTATCAACATCACTACTTCTAAAAGATGGAAGGGTGTAGGATTGGGTATTGAGAGTTTTATAACATTGTTTTGAATATGAATTAAGAATACTTGGAAAATAAGAAGACATAAAATAATTATTAGAATACCTCTAACAATAGTCAAGGCACAAAAGAGAAGAAAAAGAAACCCAAAAACTGTTTCCATTATGGTACTCAAGGAAATTTTTAAAAGAAATATAGGAAATGGTTAGCATACATGTTTAAGAGATAAAAAAGAAGGTAGAATCATGTAGTGAGAAATAAATTATTTTTAGTCACTACACTTGCAAGCTCATACTCTATAGAATGTTAGTTTTCAAATTTATAAGCAACACAACATATGACACCCAAAAAAATGTTTTTTCACAAAGTATAATAAGATTGTAAGGGTATTATTCTTGGTGATAACTATAGGCATGAAATTGTTAGAGTAGGAAAAATTTCATTAAAAAATTTCTTATGGTGCATATAAGGAATTCAATGATGTATGAAATGTTCCATTGTTAGCTAACAATCTTCTAGCAATTAACAAGATTATTAAACTGTAGGAATATAAGCACAATTTTATAATAGGTTTGCACGACTTTTGCTTTTGTTGTAGGTTTGCAGGTACAGGACAACGACTTCACCTAGTTTCATAGGTCTGAGCGTGTCCACTACTCAATAGTAGTGTTGATTGGGAGATAATAACTGGTTAACCTTGTCAAACCTTTACCCTAGCACATGTGTCATCAGTCCATATATTGGTCATGTTCCTTATCCATGTTGGTCTTGGTATTTTATTTATCGTGTAAGTTTTATTGTGAGGATTAAATTATATGTTGTGATTAATTATTTAATTAATTTGTATTATTAATATGTTGACTTTATTATAAATAAATAAATAAATTTAATTTAAGTTATTATAAAGTATTTTGCCGGTATTGACATGGTGTGATGGTTTATAGGTGGCACTGTTGTTCTTGCCACCAAGGTTCAGGCCCTATTGGGGTGGTATTGTTGAATGGTTGTATTCTGATTCATAGCTCCAGTCAAAAGCGTTTACCCCTTGAATAAAAAAAATTATAAAGTAATTTTAATTATTAAATTAATTGAGAATAAAATAAATAAGTTATTTAATTGTAAATTGGATTAAATAAATTGTTTTTAATTTTAAATGCATATTTGGGAAAATATCTTAGAAATATCTTGGTTTGTTAAAGAAGAGATATTTGTTGTGTGAACTGGAAGTTAGAAGGATTTGTTTTCTTATTGTTTTAAAATTGATTTACGGAGAAATTGATTGAAATGGGTGAGAAAAGAGGAAGTTGTTTTGAAGGGAAAAAAAAGGATAGAGGTTTTTGGGAAATGGAAGAATTGTTTGTGGTTTGAAGAAATTGTAGATCTTATAAGCTTTCTGATAATTCTAGGAATTTAGTTTGTTATATTCTTGGATGTGGATTGTTTCTGTTATCTGGGAAGTGGCAATTCTTCTGGAGGAATATTTGGCAATCTTGGCAAATTGAAGATTACAGAGAAGATCGACATCAATCCTCGAGACAAAAATTCTTCTGGAACAGGTTCCTTAATTGTTTTTGTGAATTTTTATTTGAAAGAGTTATTTAATTATTGTAATGCAAATTAGAAAAGATTAGAAGAGGTTTTCATTACTATAGAAGCTTTTGTTTTTAAAAGATTGCCATGAAAATTGAACCTTTGTAGAAAACAATTTAGATTCTTTGTTAAAATGAGTATTTGAAATAGATTTATAAAAAATAAAATTATAGTGGAATTATAGGACCTCTGTTGAATTTAAATCAAAACTTAGAAATCTATTCCTATGAAAATATAATTTATTCTTCTGTAGAAAATGATAAATTACTGTGAAAGATTTAGATCCCTATAGGGAATAATTTTTAACACAATAGAAAATTCAAAGGAAAGCATTTGATGATTTATGAAATCTCTGATAAATTTATAAATATTTTTCCTATAGAAAATTATCATTTTGTTTTGGTTTCCCCAATTCTTTTAATTGTCTGGGAAAATGAAAGTCTCTGTTAACTCTTCTCTGTTAGAAAAGAATTGTGAAAATTTGTTCAACTGTAGTATTCATTGATGAATTTATATATATTTATATGTGTATATATATATATTGACATATTTACATATATATATATATATATATATATATATATATATATATATATATATATATATATATATATGAAAAGCTTGTAGAGATTTTTTTTTTTTATGAAAGTGAAAAGAAAGATCATCGTATGATGATTATATTAAATGGCAGAGGAAGTTTAATTTACTAAGGGAGGCTGGGGGCTACCCCACTGCCGCCTCCCATAGAGGGAAGCGGATTGTGGGCAGTGCCCGACACTAACCCATAGGCCACAACCCCCTTAAGGGGACAGCTGTGCAGGAAGCCAAGCCCAGCCAACCTTCAAAGGTTGGGCTTAAACGTATGTGCAATTTTGATTTTATTTACATATTTTTCTTTTAATATATATATATATATATATATATATAGTTATTAATTTTGTTTAAAGAGTTAAATTGGTATTAAATATATATTTATATATTTTAAAACATTGCATTTCTTTTATAAATCCATTAAAAGTAGGAGGAAATAATTTTATAATAAAAATGGATTTTGTTTTAAATGAAATGATTTTCTTTTAAGGGAAATTGATTTTATAATTAAATAATATATATTTATTTAATAGTGGTTATTTTGTTATTATAAATGCATGCAATGTACAAGTAGGTGTTTTATAATAAAATAATTCTATTAGAAAGATTGAGATTTTTATTTATATGTGTTTGTGAAATATGAGTTAACAACTAGTTTCAATTTCTTTATGGTTTGTAAACGGAAGTATATATTTTAATATAAGCATGCAAATGCATGGTTAGTAAATCTTAAAATAAAAGGACTTAAGAGAGAAAGTTGATTTATATTTAAATAGATATTGTGTTATTAAAATGTTTAATGTACAAGTAGAGGATTTTATAATTCAATGATTGTAATAAAGAAATTGAGTTTGTTATTATTATACGAAACTGTGGAATTGAAGTTAAATATATAGTTTTATTTTATTTCCTTATTATTGCAAATGGAATTATATTTATTTTGAATAATTGCATGTGATGAGATATTGATTCAATTTGGATTTAGGAAATCCGAATATTAGATTATTTAAGTGCCTGAATTGTTTAAAGCTATGTTCTTTTTTGTTCACGTTTGCAAGCAATTTGAGTTGAATATTATGAGTAATTGTCAAACTGGAAGTTAAGCAATTGGTTTAATTCGTTGTTGATTTATTTGATCTAAGAAATCCTAATGGTCATTTATTTAATTACTTGACTGACTTATTATAATTGTGTGTTCATCTATAATTGTGAATTATGGGGGATATTTGCTGTCGAGAAAATACAAGTCTTCCAAAGATTGTAAAATTGTGAAAGGGTTATTGTATCTTTTGTTCACTCTTTTTGAGATTTCCTTGGGTAGTGCACGTATTTGGGATTCGGTTTTTGACATCCATAGGAATGTGTGAATTAGTTTGAACACTCGATTACTATGAACAAGTTGTGTGATTTAATTTGAGCACCCGATTACTACGAACATGATGTGTTGTTCTTTGCAGAGTGGTTGATATTTGTTATCGTATTTTGTGCATTGTAACCCTTGAGTTGTGCAATATGTGTTTGTGTTTTCGATAGGGGAGTGGCTTTCAACGGGGGCTGAGACACAAAGGGGTCCTAGGATAACTCATGTGGAAGTTAGTTTAATCAGTGGAAATTAAATAACCTATATTAGGGAAAATAGTAGCTTAATACATTTAATCAGAAAATTTAGCCTCACTCATTGGCTCAAGGGCTTGTGTGAGACTTGAGATGAGTTGGGAAGACCTGGAATGGCAAGATCATTATCTTATCTTCTCGAAAGATAATCGATTCTGCACTAGTGTGCATGTGGGGATAGGTTTGTGAGAGGTTACCAGGATAACCCAAGATGGGGCCCGAGACTTAAGAAGATCTCCTTTCGATAACCAATGCAACCTTTGTGATGACACTCCTCCTATGACAACAGTCGGTTTGTATTGTACAGTGGATGTATTTGATTCAGTGGTTCTGGAAGCAATGTAACCTTATGTTTTTGCGCTTACTCATACAATGTTGTTATGTGAACTAGTACAGTGTTGTTTTGTATATTGCCTGTGTCTAGAGGTAGTAGGTTTGTCTTGGTTACCTTTTACTATCTCCTAGTATGGGGGTTGGGCCTATGGGTACCACATGGCTGGGTGGCGTGCACCTTACACTGTTGGACTTTCTCTTCTAGTTCGAGGAGCTCATGTGTTCTATGGATTTGTACTTCTCTTGTATTCATTATAAAAAAGGGACACTGTGTATTTGTATTCCTTATTTGTAATCAAGGAGGATTCCTTGTGTTGTAATTGTAACATTATGTATGATCTATTCTTTGTTGGATTAAATTGTATATATCATTTTAAGTGGTGTTGTATCTGTAGAAATATGTTCATTACATATCCGTGTTTAATTTATTATGCAATGGGTTAATGCTTTGAAGTATGCTGTTATCATGAGTTAATTTCATATGCTATGTTTTAGATTAATGTTGTAAGTTTTGAAATTCACATGTAGACGCATTGTGTGGCCTAGAGGATGTATGTGCTAGAGTAGTTTACTTCACTCGTCATTGTTACTTTAAAAAAAAAAAAAATTAGTTGTGCTTCCGCAGTGTTGCATCATCCTCTAGGTTGTGGGACGGGGTTTTACAGAGTCAATTATAGTTTTAACATTAAATCTTGATGATGTTATTGCTATCAGAAATGATCTAAAATTACTATATTTAAAAAAATATGAATTAGTCATTAAATTTGAGATGATCACTTATGGAAAGATTGAAATTATCACTTATATTTTCAAATTATAAGAGATAAGTAGAATAAATGAATTAATCTTTTCCATAATTTTAACATTGTAGTGCCCCTCTGTTTGCGTTGTCTTGTGATGCTTTCCATTTCGCTGCGAAGTTAGGTGTGGTTTGGTATAGATTCAAATTGTTCGATTTGTGTTTTGAGATATTATGATAAATTAAATAAAAGTTTTAATACTTTGTAATTTTGACAAATAAAATATTATTGATATTTAAATTGAATTAAATAAATTAAACACAAATATTAAAATAAAATAAAGATAGTGGGTAATAAATTATATATATATAATTGCAACTACGTGAAATAGAAATAAATAAATAAACTTTTAATCTTTAATTGGTCGCATGAGTGATGGCAGGCGTTGCAGCATGGGTCATTAATAGCTATAGGAAAAGATGAATAAGTCAGGTTCCTTCAGTTACAGATTCTAAAATTAGTACATGCCAAGAACTTAGCATGCAGAAGACGGTTATGGAAATGAATTAATTATTTTTGTTTAGAGGGGAGAGCGGGGTAAGAGGGCAGAGGTTCAATAATCATCGAACCAGAGGAAATGATGCAGGATTCACCATGGAATCTCCAATCCACTTTATCTGGAGCAAGAGAAATTCTACGGGAAATCTGTTTGGACAAGCTTGATCAACCTCAGCCTTAGTTGTGGATGCTTAAGAAAAGGGGGGGTTTCGTTCCTCTGATGGCATAACTAGTCTGGGAGATGAATCGGAGGTATGACTTCTACCATGATCTTTGCAATTTTTTTGTGTGTGGGAAATGTTATTACCAATTTCCATATTTTCCTTGAGTCACCCATTGTATGTGCCTACCGAATCTTACATTCGTGAGAAAAAACATAGAATCAGTCCCTTCAGCTACTGTCGATCCTTACAATAAATTCTCTAAGCCAAAAAGTGTATGTCTCAGGCATTGTTTGGAAGGTCACTAAGGCTCTGGATTAAGTTAGGCATTGAACAATTCGATTACTATCCTTTTTGAACTGATTCGGGGCATTACAAGCCTCTTCATCAAAATTCCATGGCCTTTGGTTTTCCTTGCCTGATGCCATGAAGTAGTGGCCAGCGGCATTATAATCACCTTCACTTTGGTAAGATCGTGCAAGATTATAATATGAGTGAGATTTCTTGAGAGACAAGATCCATCGCAGTCAACTGCTCCACAAGAGAACGCCGCCCTGTGAGGAATACTGGCTGCTAAATGATTCATTACCATTGCACAGTATGGGTCTAAGACTGCTGGTTTTCCTTTCCGTCAAAATAGTTCCTAGCACTTTCATTTTGTCTTACTCCCTGTATTAAAATTCTATGCGTAAACCTTATCGCCCTTGTTTTGACGGGCATCTAAGTTAATTCTTGTGAGCTTTGTTTCCCTAAAGTAATCTGTCATCAGTGCGCACGCTCTATCTATGCTTTCACATTTTACATACATGTCTTCCTTGGTCGTTGTAATTACAATATATATATGACGGAATTCCTAAATCCCTTATGCCTTGATGGAAACTCGTACCCTGTTTCCATGCTCCTTTACTTCAATCGAATGCCAAAAAGAAATATCAAACTCTTGTTGTGGTCTCAATCAAGAATTGCTTGTTTGATAGATTCCTCAATCGTTATCAGCTGCCCCCACCCTCGTAATGCTCAACGTATCCATTAATAATGTTTATCTGCCTCCGCAACGTTTGAAAGCTATGAACCATATATTGTACAATGTTGTTATAATGAGTTGCGTATGTATTACAGGAGGTGTGTATCATCTTTGATGTTAAATTGCAACGCTTCTCCTTTGGACTACTCCGAGTTCTGTCCAAGCACCCTTCACTCTTCTTAATATCCTCAACATAGAGCCGATTATCCTTCATTACCCACACATTCAATGTTTGTCTGTTTGTTCTGAAGGTGCTTACTTATTTAATGCTGATATTTCTAGTACTCTGTTTCCGCCTAATTCTTACCTCCGGAACTAAGAACGTATGGAGCAATGTCCTCTTATTTCGTTATTTTACATTTTTCTCCATCTAAGTTAACAATACTCAAATCAAGTTTTGAATTGATTTAAAACACATATCTAGTTAGTATGATTATAGGATTTACCAAAGATTCAGATAACTTGCAAAGATTTTTAATACTATTTTTCTCCAAGCTTGCTAGTTATTCAAGAATTATATTTAGTAGTACTAGCATTGTAATATTTGAACGTATATTCATATATAAGAAAAAAAAGCATACCAACATATATATGTATATTCATACATGCATGGGATAAACCTTCTTAAATTAATATTTGCATATTCTTATAAAATGAAATATCTACCATTCTATTATAGTTATATTTTTGAAATATCTACCATTCTATTATAGTTATATTTTTTGAAAAGATTAATATACGAATATTATAATGCCATCTATTGATATTAGCCATAAATTATAATTTATAACCATTATCCATTTTCAGTTATAGCATATTTTGTTGCTTATAGGTGCCTATATATCTGGATTCTATGTTTAGGAACTAATATTAGGTATGCAATATTCCTCATTGTAATTCAAAGGGTAGTATAGAATAAATTTCTGGAAGAACTTTAGGTATTAATTTGGAGACATTTAGGAGTTGAGTATTAATGTCAAATTTCATCATAGATAAAATTAGTTAGCATACATTGTTGGATAAATATGGCTTACAATATCATTTGTTAGGTTGTTATCTCTGAGGTTAAATGGAGTAAATTGTTTATTTATATTTAAGGATACATTTAAATAAATGAGTTAGATCACTACTGCTAAATAGTAAATGTTGATTTCTTTCATATTTATTGTATAATTGATATAAAATCTACTATGAAATTGGTCATGGGGTAATTGTTGTAATAGATGTTTGGAAATTATTGTGTTAGTGGCCATTGGGTGAATTGTATGGAAACTATGTATTTTGTGGTCACAATGCTTACTTGTTTGTTTGTATTAAATAATGTGTGTATCTAGTAAGGTGATTTTGGGTATAGTGTTAAGTGGTTTATCATATTCTCCATGTTTGAATTGATTTGGGTTATTGTTCAAGTGGAAGTGAGGTATGATCTAAAGAGTAATTATGTTGTGTGGTAAGGGCTGTTTGAATTGTAAATTATGTTGTTTCAATGTTTGAAATTTTATGTGTTATTTTAGTGTTATGGAGGATCTTGGATATTAATTGATTTTGGATTTTGCCCTTTTTGGAGGGAGCCTGTTTGTGCCCTAATGGTTATTGAGAAGATTTCATTTTTATTTTTATTTTTACGGTTGATTTTGTAATGAGTTGACTATATTGGTGATGTTGCCCCTCTTTTTTTTACACTTGTTAATTTGTAATTGTGGATTGTAAATGGTCATTTGTGATCAAGTTAGTGTTGCCACATTGAGGAGAAACAGTGTGTTAGTAATTTGTTGGTCTTCTAGAGGATTGAGGGGATATGATTTTTTTTACTTGCAAGAGTTGGTATGGGGGCTGATGACCTAGGAGGATCCATCTTGGATAACCCATATCAAGTTTGAAGTATTTATTTGAGTTTTATGTTGTTTCACCTGAAAGTGGGTGGTTTTATGATTTTGTTATTTTGAAGATGGTTGACCTTTACACTTGGATTGTGTTTATGTGGGTTTGAGCCTTGCACTTGAATGTGGTTTTTGTTACTATGAAGTTCTAGCATGAGATGGTGCATGCCTCACTTGGTGCAGTTATTTTGTTTGGTTTTGCTAGTTTGTGCAAGTTGGCTTGCCCTATTTTTGTTTATGGGATTTTAATGTTAGTTGGGGGAATGGCTCTCAATGGGGGCCAGTGCCCAAAGTGGCTGGTCCAGGATAATCCATTGTGAGTTTAAATCAAGTGATAACTTAATTAATTAATTAGGGGTTTTGGGTAGTTTCCACAAATTAATTCAGATAATGTAGCCTCACTCATGGGACAAAGTGCTCGTTTAGGCTTGGGATGAGTGGGAAGGCCTGGAATGGAAAGATCAACTACCTTGCCTCTGCATAGTAATTTTGTAAGGTATGTTGATCCCGTATAGTGAGCATGGGGGTCTGACAGCTGATAGAGGTTACCAGGATAACCCAGGATAGGGTCCAGCGACAGATAGAGGTTACCAAGATAACCCAGGATGGGGGCCGACAGCCTAGGAAGGTTACGTTAGGTTAACCCATGACTACCTATGCAATGACACTCCACCCTTTAACAACCTTGTATGTTGTTGTTCCCCTATTGTTGTTCTTGAGCCTCTGGAAGCGGATGTTGTCATGTGTTTGTTGATGCTTGGTTATGTTGTCTTGGATTGGTTTTTTTCTTGTGATGAATGTGATCTTGTGTTATTGTTGTTCATGTTGTGAAGTCTTGTAATCCTTGTTTCGTTTGATGGTTTTCGTTGAGGTCCTTCTTGTCTTCTCCTACCACGAGGGGTGAGCCTTTGGGTCCACGTGGTCGGATGGAACGTGCTATGCACCCCATTGGGTCCTTAGTCGAGATTGAGTTGTACTTGTTGCAGTGACACCAGAGATGCACCAATGTTGGATCTTGATATGGAACTTTGTATTCATACGTTTCAGATGCATTCATCCATGTTGTTGTACTCTTCCCAATTCATGTTGGGAAGCAACATTGTAATATTGTAATCCTTGAGTAATGTACCCTATGTTTTGAAAGAGAAAAAATGGGTTTGATAGGGATCTATTAAATATAAATAAAGATAAGAACGCAGACACTAAAAGTAGAGATCATGAAACAACAAGACAAGTCCACAAAATCACCAAAAAGGCCAAAGAAATATGATAACCAAAAAACTAGGCAAAACGCCAGCAACAACTAAATTTGGGCCTTTAATAACTCTACAGTCTCAGCTTCTAGATCGTTCATATCCTGAACACCCCTCTTTAAAATCTAAACCATCTAGGTAGTAAGAGGCGCTTTTCTTTTAAGGTTGGCACAGGTCCTTTTTGAAATACCTTGGTCCTCATTCTGGCTTTTATCCTTGTTCTCTTCCAAGTCAACGACCAGCGAACCCTGTTGCATTTTTTCCAACTTTTCAGACATAGCATTTATGATGATGGCATTGTGCCTCACCATCTTATGGTTTTGTTCCACAACATTTTTCATGTTATTTTTAATTTGACCATTTCAGCTTCCAGAGTCTTGTACTTATCCTTAGTGTCACCTTCTCTCGTTCCCGTGCTGTTCTTTTTCTATTTTCCTTCTTCGTTACTAAAAGCAGCCAACTTCAGTTCCAGCTCCTCCAACTTGCTATACAGAGCCCTATTTCTTTGATTAAGCTCATTAATTTCTTGATAGGCCCATTTCAAAGCCCTAAAAATATCACCAATACCATTTCTTGCAGAGGCAAGAATATCGCTAGACTGAACCCGGTCTAAGATGAGGTTAACATCATCTGGGTTGGGGGGCTAGGAAATCTAGTACAATCAGCTCTAAAAGAGGTTGGAGGAGAGGGCACAAAATTTTTGCTAGCTTCAGGGTTCTCAGCTTTGTCCTCCAAAGATTCTGTAGAGTAGGAAACCAACTTGTTGGCAAGGGAGCCCTTGAGAACAGGATTCTTTAAGGGGATAGGGCAGTCGGGGTAGGTCTCAGGTTAACTTTGCAAGTCAGTTTTACTAGGACATCTTAGGAGGATGGGTGGGTTTAAATACCTCTCCGGGGTGCTACCTTTCAACCCCACCGTGTCATAGTCCTCGACGTTGTGGAGGCAGCAGTTTGACAGTTTATACATGCTTTTGACAGTGTTCATATATTAACTTAATAAGACCAGGATGAAGAATAGGATACCTCCTAGGATTTTTCTTATGGTCCTCAAGGCTATTACTCAACGAACATAACAAATAGTGAGGCAGAGAAATCTGTACCTTATGATGGAAGTGGTTAAGAATGGAAAAATGATGACCATAAACTCTAGTGAATCTCCCGTTCAGGGTGATATACTCCATAATAACACGAAACACCTTTCTCCACAGTGCCTTGATGGTGTCAATTTCAAAATAGTTGTTGGAAATTTTAACCAGTTTCAATTTCTCTTTATCCTTCTTAGGGAATTTTATTACCGCCTCATCAGAAAACCTTCTGTCGCAATAAAACTTCACGCCCTTGGTAGACATTCTAGTCACCTCCCCTATAATTTGCTCATCCAATTTCACCTTTCTCCCAAAGAGGATTATTTCACCATTGTTCTAGTTCTTCTCAAAATAGTTTGTGGCCATAGTATCAGGCCCATGAAGTTTTTCTAGAAATGGAACCAGCCCACCTCTTACAATCTACTTCCAGACCTTATCATTCCTTGTGTGCACCTCATAACATTTTGGCTCAACTCTTTTCCTGTCCCCCCCCATTTATGATTCGAAAAGTAATATAGTCATGTAACCCCAAGGGACTTTGTCATATGTTGTACATGTATAGTTTCATTTCAAATGTTGTATGTTAATATTTTGTTACATGTTAGTTACTTAAAAAAATTAAAAAAATTGTGCCATGTTTGTGAGATGTATTAGTTTCCTTTAGGGTTGCATGGCGGGGCATTACAAAGATGGATGAATAGAAGCCTATGAGTACTTTATTTAGAACTTGGTAGAACTATATCACTATTAATGTGTTCAAAGATGTACGAAGAAGAAGAATATTACACGAAACCAATTCTCATCACATTTTCATAAGAACCTTTATGTATGCAATATTTTGTAGTAGACCTAACATAACACTTTAAGTGTTGTAAGTCAAAATTTCAAGTAGCTTGATAGAATTCCCAACTCATTATTCAATGTACTTGTCATGTAACTTGTCACATAAGTTAGATGAGTGTCTTGATATCTCTCTACATCTTTTAGATAGATGAATTTAAGACACCTATGCTAATATATATTTTGTAAACTTACCTTTTATTTCAAAGGTATTACTATAAGAACATGATGTGAAATAAAAATTGATATAAACATTTCAAATGTGAATAAGAACAATAATTTAGTCTATTTAAAAACTTAATATCAATAACAAACTTTATTTTAAGAGATAAAACATTTAATATTTTAAAATTAATAAATATTTTTACTTAAATTTATAACAACTAATTTAATATTATCTACTATACATTTTACAATTTAATATTAATTTATTTTTCAACTCATTATTTTTATATATAATTTATTAATATGAATTATTTTACAATTTTTTTTTAACTATATATTTTTCTCAACATTACAAGAATCTTAAATTTTTAATCTATTATTCTATTTAAAAATGGAGAATAAAAACATGAATTCAAAGGTTTGGTAATGTCCCATGTACAAGGTGGAATATGAGATGGGATTGATGTTTACATTTTATTATATATAAAATAAAATTTAAAGGAAAAATTATACATCATAAATTTATAAATATCATTAAAAAATAAATTTTGGTTAATAAAAATAGGATAATTAAATAGTTAATACAATGTGTTGTCAGTGTTTATATTTAATGCTTGCTATCTACATGTTGACCTAAGCCTACTTAGGCATGGCATTTATTGTGTAGGTTAAATATCTCCTGATATTTTGCCTTGCTAGATATTTTCCTCATACTGAAATATTTCTCATACTTGGATATTTCTCCTCATGCTTGGATATTTCTCCTTTATAAGGAGACCCTTGACTATCTAATAAAAGTGGAGGAGCTTATGCATTATATGTGCTTGTTTTCTATCTTTGTGATCTGTAGGTTCTTTCATGCGTTAATATAGTATAGTAAATAATTAATATAATGTTAAAATATAGTATAATAAATAATTAATACAATGTTTCAATATAGTATAGTAAATAATTAATACAATGTTTCAATATAGTATAGTAAGTAATTAATACAATGTTTCAATATATTATATAAATTGAAGGTGTCATGAATTGGTTCAATGCACATGCTAAAATTTGAGGGAGAAATAGAAAAGGATTGTAATAAAGGAAAAGTTAGACACAAGTTTACTTGACGAATAAATTTAACTATCTTTTAAATATCATTAAAAATTAAATTTTGGTCAATAAAGATAGAACAATTAAATAATTAATATAATGTTCAAATATAATGCATAAATTCAAGGTGCTATGAATTGGTTCAATACACATGTTGAAATTGATGGAACAATAAAGACAAATGGTGACAATATTGTCTATCTAAACATTAAAATAGGCATTTGACTGTATATAATTAATTAAAAAGTGGCCCAACACAACTACTTATTTTGAACATTAGAATACATATTTGACTGTATATTTATAATTAATTAAAAAGTGGCCCAACACAACCACTCCTTCACCTTAGCCGTCACTGCAATAGATTCCAATATTACAATTACCCAAAGAGGCTCAAATTTCCTGCAAGTCCTTTTTTAAAGGACGGCGTACATGTACTCCAAGCCCTTGGAATGAATCTGCACCTTACAACTCTCGAAATTTCAGCTTCTTTCACTGTAGCCAATTCGGGATAGTTGTTGGGTGTCACATCCTCAAGAAGGCGACTGTTATTCCTGTTTATGGAAGATTTCAAACAATTCACTTCTCTTTTTTATGAAGGCGATGTCAAATGTGATGTTTCGGAGACTTTCGTTTCCTCTATAGAAAAACTTCACTTCTAGATGATGTGAATTTTTCTTATATAAACATAAACTAAGTACTGCTTCAGCATTCAACCTTCAATTAAATATCTATAAGAGTTACTTGAGCAGTAATGGAGGCATTGAATGTATTGGATGGAACTGATCTTCCAGTTATCGATCTCTCTCTCTTCACCTCACAAAATGTTGATCAAAACCAGCTAGAAAGCCACGAGTTTAATGAACTCAGGCAGGCTTGCCAGGAGTTGGGCTTCTTCCGGGTGATCAACCATGGAGTTGATCCAACTCTCATTCACGCAGTGGAGGGCAGGATTAGAGACATGTTTGCACTGCCTGCTGAAATCAAGAACAGAGCTATTTCCCCCATTTTCAACATTGGGTATGCCCCATCTGTAGTAGATGGTGTTGCAAAAGACTCCATACCTGAGAGCATGAGCTTTCCATGGGGTCACCTGCTGCCCAACTCTGTTGAAACGTTCTCTGCCAAACTATGGCCACAAGGAAACCCTGCATTCTGGTAATAATATTGTTTGCAGATTCTTCTGTTTTGAAAAAATCAGTGCTAGTATTTTTACATCATTTCCAATGTTTGTGCAGCGAGGAGTTGAATGCATACGGAGCTCAAGTGAGGGAGCTTTCTCATAGGATTCTGAAGCTTTTTGTTTGGAGTCTGGGTGTGGACATATCCAGTCAGTGTGCATCAGAACTGTTTGAGAAATCCTTTGGAAATGTTCGGATGAATTACTATGACAAGTGCACCGACAAGGAGATGATCTCCAAAGCTCACACAGACTTGACGTTCTTCACAGTATTGTACCAAGATGATGTTGGAGGTCTCCAGATTCGAACTAGGCAAGGCAAATGGATGAATATTAAGCCTTTGGCTGGATCTTTTGTTATTAACGTCGGTGACGTTTTACAGGTAGATTTCTTACACATCCCTCATCTTTTTAAGCTCAATTATAAACCCAGGTAGCCCTCTTAAGAGAAGATTTTATATCAGCCATTATTTTACATGGGTATTTTGAACATAATTGACTGGTGAGTAAATTGCTTACACAATTACGTGTTAGAAATAAAGTGGTATAAATTGAGTATGTTCATAATATAAAACAATTTTTTTAAAAATTTCTTTATAATAATTAGCCATAGTAAAATGATATCTATTAAGTATATATAACAAAATCTATATATTAGTGTAATCGATTCAATTTAATTAGATTATACAATAGTATGTTTTAAAAATGAATATTTTAATTTCTTTATAATAATTAACGATAGTAAAATGATATATATTAAGCATAGATAATAAAATTTATATATTACTGTAATTGAAGATTCAATTTTACTAGATTATACAATAGTATGCTTTGAAAACGAATAGGCTATTGTTTTTGAAGTGACATCATGTTTGGTATAAATTGTTGCAGATGTGGAGTAATGGGAGATATCGTAGCCCTGAACATCGTGTTGTGTATGGAAAGTCAAATAAAAATAGGTTGTCAATGGCTTATTTTTTTGATTTTCCAGATGAGTTTGAAATTCGATGTCCAAAAGAGATGATTGACCAAGAGCATCCACAACTATACAAAGTAGTCACAAAGGGAAATACTGTGGCATATTTCAAGAAATTAGGACCTATGGCTACTCCTCTACACTTTAGATTGTAATAATGTGACTACTTAAATTTAAGTACACTACTTTCATTGAATTTAATGTTTGAAAGTTGGTAGTAGAATGTTGTTTTGACAATATGAGCATATTAAATGCAATTTGATCTCAATTGGTTTGTTGAGTATGTGTGTTATTAATAATAAAATAGTAAACTAAGTATTCTCATAAATAAATACATCTACTATTATTATCTTTGACCTTAGCGTTGAATAATTAGATGTTGGCAATTTTTTTTTTAAGGTTTTACAGATGAAGATTTTTCTTTTCATATCTAGAGAATGTGTCAATATTGTAGGACATGTTTTGGTTGGCTTTTTTTTTTTTTTTGCAATGGTGTTTGTAAGTTTGTATATTAGTTGGTGTTTTTAAGCACTAGGTATTATTGAAGATATGGGCCATGCCCTTTATGTGAGTGTGATTGGTGGAATTTTAGATGATATGGTTGGTTCTTGATTAGACATTGCTTATGTAGTGAGATTTTTGGGATGTATATGTGTTGATTGTTGGATAATTTTTATTAGATTGTAGTATAAAAGGGTCTTTTATTTTCCTACATATATGTGTTCCACTTAGGAGGAGTACATTATAAAAGACAATGTATATATGGACTTAAAATGATTGTGCAATGGATTGGATAAGTAAATAGTAGAATTTTTTTCTTGTGATATGTGTTTACACTATTTTAAGGTGTAGTTAGTTGGATATATTTCTGAAAAGTTATAATTTCTATTTGAATTCTTAGGAAGAGTATATGGTAGATAATTAATCCTTTTATTGATGAGACAAACTTTAGTTTTTGTGTTCAAAATGATATAGTGGTTTCTATGTGATATTTAGAGTGTGGTCTTGGATTGAATTTCTAACATTTCATACTTAGGCATGATGGGGGATGCGACTTTTGTGATTGAGACATGATTCTCATTTAATGAATATTTTAGGTTTATTTATTGAGTACATGAGCATAGACAAGTTGGTTGATGTTATTAAAATTCATTTTCATGATTATTTTATTTTTTGGAGATCCTTATATATATTTTATGTGAATATCAAGTGGGATAATGTTAGGATTAGGTGTAATATTCACCTCAAAAATTCTAATATTTTTTGTAGAATAAATTTTCATATGAAATTAAATAAATAAATATGTATCTCAAATAATTATGGAGGGTAAAATGGGATGCTCATGTGAGTTGGGGACATATTTGATGATTTTATTATTCTCTAAAGACTTAGAAATATTATTGTAATAAGACACTAATGAGGGGGTTAAATGAATGTAATTGGAGCATCTTTCATTATTAGTGGGTGTAAGATGTAATTAGTGATTCATGAAGGGTGCTCAAAAGTTATGTATATACTTTAACTTAAGCAATGTAAGTAAAAATATTGTGGAGTAGTTATATTCTAATTTTGGAGGTCACTTTCTTTAGAGTGACTCATGATAATTCTTACCATGGTATTTTGGGAACTTGTTTGGACTTGTTGTATTTTTTTTGTGATTTATGTGCCTCCTTAATTTTATATATTGAGGGATTTATATGGAGGAATTATATATTATCTCTTTTAGGTGTTATGCTATTAATTTTTATCCAATACTAAAGAGTGTTTACCCTCACTTTCTCCTAATAGATAATTAGACTCTAAGAATGTCTTATAACCATTAATTATTGTTGAATAATATACTGGATGGTCTTGGAGGATTAATTTTTCTTCAAAGTGTTTCCCTAAGGTATAGCTTTGTCACTTGTGTTCTTACAATTGCTTCAATCCTTCTACTCTTATTATTTCCTT